>VZRR01011338.1:317211-382427 GCA_013398015.1 Oreocharis arfaki
ATCAAAGGAGACTCACAAGTCCGTTTACCGGAAATGAGATGACAGAAATCACAACTTCTATGCCTGCAACATCAGGCTGAGCAACTATCAGAAACTATCATGGCTCTGAAACAACAGCCTTATTGTCTGGAGCAGCAAGAAGACTGCACCAGGAGGAATCATGAGGAACACAGACACATTGATTTTGGAAACTACCAAGACTTATCACAGCAAAATATCATTCAGAACTGCATGACCATAAATGAAGTTTTCATAAGCATTTAGGAAATTAAATTCTAGCTAATTCTTAAAATTGGTCAGATCACAACCAAAGATACTATCATTATTTCAAGACATGAAAGATGAAGTAGTAAGTGGTAGTAAGCGTGCCACCAAGCACCTTTGCTCTTTGTCAAATCAGGAACACACTCCACAGAAAAAGAGTGTGTGTGCTTCACTTTCAGAGAAATGTCTTACTTGATGCTTCTTAGGCTGTAAAGGAAGAAATGTAAGTTCATTACATATGTCTGAAGTAGGAAAAATGATCAGAACTCCCTAAACGTACTAGACAATCTGTCCACAACTCTGCAAAAATCAAATATTTTAGGAATAGAAGGTCCTTCGCTTCAAAATGGCACATAATTTATTTCAGTGAAGCCACTACAACTTACTGTGGGAGGAAAAGTATACAAAAAGTTTACAGTTGGAGATGCCTGAGATGCCTGAGATGAAAAGTTCCCAAGAAAATCCAGTAAGGGCTGGCAAAGCCAGCTCCTCAAAATTGCTAATGCAACGCTAGAAGCACTTCTATTATTACACAATGGATTTTACAAGTATTCAGCCATTATTTTTTTCAGGAAGAATCAGAACCCCTTACTGTCTTATGAAAGTTCCAGATGTGGCAGAATGTTAATTAGACAACAGTTTTCAGCTCTATAGTTCTGATTTCAGTCATGACTAATTACCCAGCTTTATCAGTTGAAAGCCAACTGTTATCTTACAGAAAGTTACTGAAGCCATTTTAAAAATATTTCCATTTGCTCAGCCAATCTAAACATCAGAATTTTTTTTTCCAGGATCGTAGAAATTGATTTAAATGATTTTCCTGGAACTGAAAATCAATGCTATGTGCAAGCACGGTATTAAACATGGTTTAACTTCAGAGCAAGAATTACACCCCAGCCAGCATAAGGCTCTCGTAACACTGCAGCCAAGCCAATTATGTATTGCCCCTTTGCGAGATCTCCGCTGTTCAGAACCTTTTCAGATTTGCAAGCCGTTCCTGTTTGACATATTTCAAAACAATGTTATAATGCATAGCTCTGCACTATGATCAAATTTATCCTTTTCTAATGAAGGGAGAGACAGAAACTTCTGTTCTAAACTGTGTGTTTTCTCTAGTTACAACCATAACTCCATCATTTTTGAGGCCGCTAAAGACTCCCAAAGGCCACCAGTGCCCCTTAACCTGGGTGGATTACCTTCCCACACAGTCCTCCCTAACTTCTTTTCTTGTTTGATTCTGGATATGAACATTTTTGAAATAACTTTCACAGGGTTTATATTCAAGAGAGACTTGGTGATTTTCTGCAGTGGAAAACATTAACTACAAAATTCAATGTAGCTTCTGAAAGGAATGTAACTGTGATTACAATATATCACTTTGTTTTCCTTTTCCCTTCCCCTCCCTTTCCCTTTCCTCCCTCCTCTGCTCTTCTCTCCTCAAACCACTCCCAATCATACTGTTGCTTTACCTTACTACTGTGATGAACTGTGATAGTCTTTTAAGAGTGACTGTCACACAGCACATCCACACAAATTTTTGTCATGCTATCTAGTCCATCCAGATGCAATGCAATCTATTTTTACTGTATTTGGAAGTGGGTTGAGATCAGGTCAGTTGGTTAGAGGACAGCGTTAATAATGCCACGTGTGTGGGTTCAACCCCTGTATGGACCATTCACTTAAGAGCTGGACTTGAGGATCCCTGTGCATCCCTTCCAACTCAGAATATTCTATGACATTAAAGTGGATGAACAACTGTTAATGACAATTGACACAAAATTGTGTCTGTGTTGTTCATGCGGGTCGGTCTGATAATACTGCTCTGATTACAGGACTATACCAAAACCAATGAAGCTCTATTAAATTACTACCTGTTGCCACATCTTAAAACTTGCATAAAGATTTATGAGCTCCTACACGTAGCATCTTGGAGTTCTGAAGCCTCTTCTCACCAAAAAACCTGCAGAATCTTCTCATGGATTTCATATGCAGAAAGTAGAGGCAGGTGAGATGAGCTGACTAAATGTAATAGGCAGGATTCATGAACTAATAGACTCAAATATAAAAAAATGTAAATTAGTTTTCTTCTTTTTATATTAGAGTCATATATTTCAGTCCAATACTTCATGGATAAACTTCCTTCCCCTGCCCTCTATTTAAGGAAAATACTTATTATAATTCAAAAATAATAGATGGTCTTCCTTGTCATAATTTCAGAGATAGATAGTAGCTTCTCTGAACAGGACAGAACCACCAAGCATGTTTGTTGGTGGGTTTTATTAGTCTCAAATCATAGTTATTACTTATCCTGATACTGGTTTTTATTCACACACTGACTCTGCTTCTTGCTTACTGTAAATTTTTGGTCCTACTTTTGCCTGTGCACTTACAGATTCTGCTGGCTCTGACACTTTGGCACTCTGTCCTGCTCCACCTTCTCCCATGAGCTTCCTTCCTCTCCTCCCTCTAATGATTGCTTTCCCTAAATTCCACTCATTAGAAAGGTCAGGAACAGACAGCGTCACAGCCACACGGAAAAGTGTTTCCTCTAGTTCCCATTTTAAGACAATCTCTGTTTCAGATGTTTACATGCATTACCTGGTTGTGGATTGCTAGTGTGCATTTGCTTTAAAATGAGCCACAGAGTGTAAGAGCATTGAATTGCAAAACACAGAGATAGACAGCAGAAATTGCCATTTGGTTGTTACAGCTGCTTGCCACACCTACAATTAGCACTGTCTGACAATTCCCATTCAATGGTAGTTTTTTTAGTTCTGAATACTTCACCAGATCTCCAACCCCATAGCTTAAATTTTCCATCTGGACATCTGCTTTGAGGCAGTTTCAGTCATAATGGAGCAAAACCATGTAAAAATGAATCCAAAGAAAAGTCGGCTTTGCCCACATTTTGCTCATTTTAAAGAATTAAGGTAAACTTATGCTTTGGGAACTTTTATATCCCCATATTTGGAGACAGAAGTTTGAAGCTTAACAGGGAATAGCCTAGTGTAAGAGAACTTTTCCTCATATACATGGGAGGAGAGGAGACATGGAGGAGGGTAACCTAGGACAGGAATCTTAAAGATTGAGTTTTAGAGGAGTTTAAAAGGTGAGAGTGAAGAGGAAAAAGCTGTCTACACAAGACAGAGGGATCAAAGCCCTCTAAGATATGGTCCCTTTCAGAGGAGGTATCTCACAATTCTGTTGTAGCAAATATGACACGGGCAAGCAAACTCCCTACACTTCGGGGAGTGCACACAGGAAGGGTGGGTCTATGCCCAGTTAACCTAAAGGCTTCATATGGCTCACACAGGGTATCCATATAAGCACCATCTAGGTGAAGCTGCTTCTTAGTGTTTAAAAATCTCATGAAGTAGGCCTTGTACTGTGAAACATTTTCTATTCATCTTTTAAGCCCTGTGAAGTGGCACACAACAAGCCTGTCACAGAAAAAAAACCCATCTGAGACTGCAGAAAAGAAAAAGGAAATCATGCAGCTGTTTGATCACCCTACCTTCATTTCCTCTGCAATACAATGTATTTGCTTTACTATATAGTTTTTCAGGAACTTTCAGTATGTATACTGCAGGAATACATACCATTGGTTTGCAAAGACCCTGTACCTCGTTCAGTGCACACCAGATCTTACATGGATGAGGACTTCCAGAGAACACTGTTGGCTCTTCAGGCTTGCTTCTTTTTCTGCAGAGGTTGTAAAGCATGTGGTAAAGTAGATTTATATCTTCCAGAACAGAAAGGATCATTCCACAGCTGAACACTTCCAAGAATAAATGGATTCTATATTTGTCTCTGCCACAGACTTCCACAAAAGGTACTTCACGGATCTGTGTTCTTTCAGAGGTATGTACAGCTCCCTAGTACATGTGAAGAGTGAAGTGCCTGTGCTTAAGAAATCCCTTGACTATGCTTATTTTTCAGCCTGTCTGCTATCTTGTCCCCAAATACCTCAACTAGAAGTCTGAATCTCTGCTACTCAGAACACAGATCAACCAGAGGACTCAGAACTGGAGATGGCTGAACTGACATGTCCGTACTCCCAAAAATGTGAGAAGGAGTCAGAGTCTCCAAATCCTTCAGCTTCACAGCTAGAAAGAGCAGCTACACTGAGATCCAGATACTTCTCCTGAATAAAGCGTTTAATGACAGCGGAATAAGGAATGCATTATTCACTTCTATCTACCTAACCACAAAGTCTTAAGTAGAGACAAAGTATTCCTTGAATTTCCTGCAGCTGAAACCACTCTCATTTGCTCCTTCTGATAAACCTGGAAAGCCACTGCATGTGAGGCATCCTGTAGCTAAATCACAATCTTTCTGTCTTTGTCAAGGTCCTAGGTGTACCAAGATGCCTTACTTGTGCTGATGAAACTCACCCGGGACCTCTCCCACAATCCTGCCCAGGGTCTAGGACTCCATTTCAACTCAGTCCAGAGTCATCAATACCTGAGCTAGAGATGCTACAGGAGTACCAGCCTCTAGCCCTGCCTCTTGCCTGGACTTCAGATCCACACTGCAGTCTTGCCTCCAACCCTGTCTGTGGCCTCATCTCCTTTTGTTCCCAAGTGGATAGCCTGGATGAATCCCAGATCTGGGTCATAGCTCCTCCAGTCTGAAGCTGTTGATGCAGCCTGTTACCTGCACCTAGCTCTGCCCATCATGTTTGGATCTCATTGGAAAGCACGCCATTGGTTAGGGCATAGCCTGAACTAGGGTGACTGTCAGCCCTGAGGTTCCTGTCCCACAAAGGAGAGTGATGCTAAGGAGTAATAGACAGCCTACACTTGGGTTCACTTAAAACACACTCAGTCTTCAGCTAAGAAATTGGTCAAGGTGTGACAAGAAATCATTCTCCAGAACACCAGGCTAGACAAGCTCTGCCCAAATCCTACCTCTCCTGGATACAGGGTATATGCCCAATTAAATTTCTATTTTTTTGTTCTTCCATTTTATAACTACTGTTCACTTACTAGAGTCACTGGTGACTCAAAATCTGTGAGAGCAGAAGTTCCTCATTCATCTCCCACATACCTCCCCTTTTTGAAGAGTAGGAAGTATCATTAAAGCACCTTTTACAAAATGCTCTGGCAGTGCATCAGATCCCTCCACCCCCAAGCACCTTTTGCTTTCAGAAACTACATCTGAGTCGGACACTGACACCTATAAAAAGCACTCTCTTGAGTGCCATCTGTCAATGAGCCTTCAGCAAGGCTATAAAATAAGGGCACTGACAAACACATGCCAAAACACAACGTACGTCAGTTCGAGCATTTACAAAAAATATTCCCTGTTACACAACCAGGGCAGAAATCCTATATGATTCCTCAGCCTCTTTTGCGTCAGCCTCCTATCAGAGTTGGCATTCGATGTTGGCTTTCCACCTTTTTCCATCCGTCAGCTTTGACAAAGAGAATTTCATCTGCTTCTTTGCCAGTTTTAACACCAGAGTCAAGATGCTGAGTGGCCACAAGGAGCACAAACCCTGTGATGTAGTTTGAACTAAGTGGAGAGAATGTTTTCCTGGAAAAATGTATCCAAAGCAGATGTAAGACCGCTGAACCTAAAGCATGGGTCTACAATAGGATATCTACAATAGGTGATAGGAAAAAGGCCTAATAATTAAGATGCAAGATGCTCACCCCAGCCCTGCTACTAACATGCTGTATGACCTTGAGCTATTTCTCCCTCTGCTCACCTCTGTCCTTTTGATCACCTTGGCTATTCCAGTTAGAAAGTTAACGCTTTCCCCAGATAACTTATTTGACCAATCCTGTTACCATTCCCTGCACATTTTACATGGTGCAATCACCTCCTGATTGGGATGAGATGGCACATTCCTGCATGGCGAGCCCACACCAGGCAAATAAGCACGGCTTGGTGGTGACGGCTGGCTCCTGGAAAGGGAGGTGTGCGTCCTTGGCAGTAGCAGCAGCGGCTTCTGACTCTGTGCTGGCCAATGGGCACATGCAGGAGGAGATATATGGGTGTCCTGTAACACCTCACTGGGCTCGTGAGACGAGGGCAAACTCACCTGGTACTAGAGCAGGAGTGAAGGCGTCCCCCGGCCCTGCATGGTGCAGCTGTAATGTCCCATGTTTGACTGTGAAACCCTGAAAAAGACAATTGTCTCAGAGATGCAGCAAGGGTGGAGGGGAGCAGGGCAAGGCCCAAGGGTAGGCCCCTGTAACCTCAGCAACAGAGCAGTGTGAGGAGAGGTGGTACTGAAATGGCTGCTAGTGACAGCAGGCAGTCAAGTGACAGAATTAATCAGCACATTTGACTAATGATCTTGATTGCCAAATATATTTCCAAAAATGCCATGGGAAGCTCTTAGAAATAACATTCTTACTGAATACAGTGCCTATTTCTCTGTCTTTTCTGACTGCGAAGAATGTTTCATTTTATTTGTATTCTTAATACTGAAGGAGCAAATAAGGAGTCACATAGCAAGACAACCACGAAAACTGCCTCCGCAGAAACATTTTTACCCATACCATTTTCTGCATTAGTTTCATGAGGAGCCATCACTGGGAAATGAGACAACTTACCAGGTTGGCACTTGCAGGTCCCAAGACCTTTCCTCTGTGAAACTAATAATGTTAGTGAGAGGAAAAGATATACAATGACATGTCTCTGCCCATCATTACATCCAGCAGTTCAGGGTAGAGAAAAGGGATGAGGATAAGTCATGAAAAGTAAAGAAAACAGTTCTAATCTGAGATTTTAGGATATGTGGTATAAAATTAGCTATTAAAAACAAAATGGGCAAATAATTAGAGTACACTCTTCCAGTGTATTATTTTGCTTTTATCTCAAAAATTCTCTTTCCTAAAATAGATACTTCAGATATTTGAAGATTTGCAGCTTCTCTTATCTCGTGTTTTGATTAGAGCCTTTAATAATAGTATTAAGAGTCAAAAAGAGGAGATGAACTGGGAATTCAACCACTAATCCCAAAATAGAGAAGGAAAATATGTTAGTCGTGTTTCCTGATATGAAAGGTCCCAGGAGGAAAGACAACAGGCTGAAAAAAAGAGAAAAGCCTCTTCCTTCCATGACATTTTTCAGATTTTTTCCAATTTTTTTCAGACAAAAATATTGTCAAAATCAAATCCTCCTCCCCAACACTTTTGCATTAAAATAGCGTTTTCTAGTGGAAAACTTCTGTCAAAACGTCATGACCAACTCTATTCAGCAACTTCTGTTGCCATGGAGATCTTATCAGGGTTACAAACACAGCATTAGAAAAAATATTTTCTCAGCCAAGCTGCTCCTTGCTTACCCAGCAGAGGAGCTTCTCAACTCCTTCCTCCCAAGAGCATTCACCTGCAAGGAGGGAGGGGTAGGACAGCCTGAAGTGGAGATTGCAACACTTTTCAGGAAAGTTGAGTCATTTTGAGATATACCTCGCCTACTTAAAACAGTTATTCCTGGCCTTATTTTTTAAATTTATCTTCCTTCCTAGATAAACATATCTGGGAATCTCTAGGCTCTGAGTAAATGTTTGATAATGTTTTCCTCTAAAGGTAATAAGCCAAACTCTCCATGCCTATGTCTGGCTTTTAAGCTACGCCTTTTTCTTTTTCCCCTAGAAAGAAAAAAAATCAATTCTGCCTTTTAATGGTTTTAGTTTATATTGCCTCTATGTCTGTCTATTTTTAGGGATCATGGAATGGTAGGCAGCAGATAGCTGTTGATACCAGGCAGTGCTAAGTGAGAACCAGGCTCCAAGGATAGTAATTAAACTACATTTGTTAGTAGTGCTTCCAGTTTGAACCTTCGAAGTATAGATCACACCCATCTAGACACAGATATTAGGTTTCTCAGACAATGACACGGTCTCGCCTGTGTTTGCACCCATGGATGAACACACCTCTTTACTCACTGGCTACATCGCCAGTGATGTATACTACCTGATAAAACAAATGAAGTAGCTGTTTTAAGCAGCATCCCTTATATCCCTTAGAGGAGTTCTTCTGGGGCATGCCTGTAATATGAGACAGACCCACATTCTGCTTTCATTCATTAATAAGAGGGCTGCCTTTTTGAATCCAGAGATCCCTCACTCTGTATCTTTACTGAAAGCATAGTTTTCGTGAAGCTCCTTGATTACCAGCTCTGAAACCAGATCCTCTCCAGCTGTAAGAGAAATGTCGTCAGTACTCCTTGCCCTAAATGCACCCAGTCCCACTTTTTCTGGTCTACGAACTTTCAGCAATATGGTAAACTCTCCTCTAAGGCAACAGGAGAACGACCCAGAAGTGCCATGGCCATGAGACATTAGGCACTCATCCAGTATAAAATCACTCTGCTGGTTCAAATGCAGTAAGGCAATTTTGCTGGATTAATTTTGACCTGGAAGATTTTATGTCAGATCAAGCACTGCCCATCTTTGCATGGCTCCTCTAAAGTAGGACCAAACACACAAAGCCAATATCCACACCAGAATGCATTCAACAAAAATGGGATCATGTGCCCACCTATCATCTGGCTCAGGTTTGTACCTCTGTGTGATCCAGGAAGGTATATGTTGGGCAGGAACAGTGATGGTACCAAGACTGCAGGGAATCCACAATCCATACAGAAGTGAAACATTCTCCCCTGGATTGTGGGATTATGATGGAGTCTGTGGAAACTCCTGTTTAAGCCAGTATCACCTTTGGTTTGCTCTCCTCATATGGGTGCAGGAAAGGGCCCACACTCCAGCAATGCAGGCAAACTGGTTGTACCTTGAGAGTTTGGCATCAGGTCCTCTGAAGTAGGGCAGTTTCATCATCCTAATGAGGGGTGGACTGGACCACTCCTTGGTGACAATATCTGAACTCTTCAGAGCAGAATATTTACAATGATTAACAGAGTCTGTCATTCCACTTGTAAAGCTATTGATGATAGGTTTATCGCTCCTCAAACATGTCTTTAGGTTGGAGAATTTTTAGCCACTTGTGGTTTTACAGCTTTCCCAACCTTTGGCCATGCTACGCTTAAGTAATTCAATAAAAATGACTGTTTCAGCAACACCTGAAGATAGGAAGTAGGGAATAACCAGTGTGCTTTCAATACCTAAGTGGTTAATAGTGGAATAAAATACTTCAATCTGCTCACAGTGTGAACCTAGAATGCTCTCACAATGGCCTTATTGAAAAAGGATGGTTGAAGAGTAAGTGTGCAGGATGTCTTTTATATAAGCCCAGGGAGGCAGCAAGGAAGCAAGAAAAGGGTTCTGCTCTTGCTAGAGAAGATTGGAAATTTGAGACCATAGTTTCACAGTAACCAGTTTTCAGCAGAAACATCCCATCCTGGAGCTCCACCTTCATCTCCCATTGAAGGCCAAGCAGGTCCCTCACAACTTCATTGTGAAACACCACACTTGCACCACCACTCCTGAAACCCTACTGTGAACTCCACCAGTTCACAGAGCCAGTTGGAGTTAAAACTAAGGCAACAGGTAATTTTTACCATGGATTAGTTCCTTGATCTGGCTCATGACTTCCGCATTGGCTGACTGAGGGGCTAGCTCCTTCCAGTGCAGGGGAAGGAAACAGTGCATGGAGGCAAGGAGAGCAAAGCAGGAACCTCATTATCTGAGACTGCCACCAAATGCCTCATACTGTGGAACCACAGCCTGAGGTCCCAGTCTCTAAGAAGTCTAACCTCTTGAAAAGAAGTCTAACCAGCATCTAGGAAAACAAATCAGGCCATCTTGTGCTGATAGTTTTGAATGTGGCACCCTGATAAGCCACTGCACACTGCTGTGTACGACTCTCTGGTAAAGAATTTTCAATTTATAACGATTTTGGCAACTGCGTTTTGACTACAACTCTTCCTTTGTAAAACAAACAAACAAACAAAACCTCTTTCTCTTCCATGTTACAAATACTTACAATGACATGGGAAATGCCAATGAAATTGCTATGAGAAATGACCAGATACTTCAGAGGAGTTTGGACACGAGGAAGAAGAGGACCATAAAAATCCCTAAGTTTGTTTCAAGAAGCAACAGTAGCAAAAATTCATAAAGCAACTAATTGCTTTAGGAAACCAGCAAAGTGACTGACATGCTCTTCAATCTCATCTTGGAAATTCTTCTTCTACCACCTAAATCTAGGAAAAACAAACAGGTAAAGTGCATGTACAACTCTTCTTTAAGTCACCAAATTACTGGACAGTAGTTTATCATCATTCAGAGTAGTTGCCTAAAGCTTTCAATTCAGCTGTATGACCACTATAAAAAAAGCCCTGTGAACTGTAACTGCTGTACTCAACAGATGATAACTTCTGATGTGGGATTTTCTATCCCCAATGCAGGTCATGTTACTAAGGTCAAGGAAAAGAGAAGATTTTTACCAGCAGACCTCTACCACTTCTTTATTGAAGACATAAATCAACCTTCAGTTTTATGCATCTGTACTCAAGAAGAGAGCCAATAAAATTCAGGAAATCAGTCTTCAGTGTTTCCCAATAAAAGCTATCTGCTTGTTCAGATCTGCTTGCTGGGTTTTGTAGGCCGTTTAAAAATAATCAGTGAGATGAAAGTGTGAAAGAGAGAGCTTGGCCCTTTACATGTCCTGCGCATCAAACCCTTTGAATATTCCTTCTTGATCTCCATTCTGGAACAGCCTCATCAGTATAGTTCATGAGTCTTCAATTCACCTTGTCAATACTATTGTAAGTTCTCTTCTATACTTTGTCACCTACTACCTGTTCAGAGAAAGGAAAAACCTGGTACAGTTATAATAAACCAGTTAAGGGATGTGAGCTGCATTCATACCTCTGTTGACAATCACTCTGCTGTCCTGCGAGCTGTCCTATCACTTGTTCTTACTCTGCTTCTGAGATTTGGACATTCTTGTGTCCACGCAGGACTCTTCAGATGGAGGACTGTGTCATGTGGGCAGTCTAGTGTAAAAGGTATGAAGGTCCTTGAACTGAGGATGAGGAAGAACCTCTCCAGCAGGGAGTTGTCCCCAGTCATCCGCAGCCTATCCATGCTCTAACTTTTGTGCAACACTGGTCATCTATCCCATTACTAAAGGCCACACTTAAGTACCTAAAAAGAGGATAGATTCTCATTTAGCCTAGGCACACTCCTACAGCCCAGGATAAACTAAGAAAAGGAAGTGGAGTTCAGACCTTATGTGCAATTCAGCATTTCATGTGTGATATTTTAGGTAGCTGCAGACTGCTCTTTATCTTACTGAGTCACCTGCTTTTCATCGGTTGCCATGGAGTTACAGGGTCTAACAGCAGGCTGTGAATGCCACCTGGGAAGCCAGGATCCTGCAAGGTAAAAGCCACTGTGACAATGCTCAAGTTCCTGGTCGATTTAACCATTGGTACCTTAGCAGTGACAGAAATAAATAACTTTTACTTTCATCTGGCACAGATGCAGTAATTAAATCCACAACTTGTTTTTCTGTTAATTGTGTCAGGTAGTTTCTGCTAACAACTACTCCCTGTGTTTCCTCTGGGCCAGATTTGTTATTTGTCCCCCCTTGATACCAATGCATTTGCAAGTCATGTTCTTCAGGGTCATAAACTTCCTTAATGATTAAGTTAACAGCATGAAATTCCAACTTGTAGGACTGACAAAACTGGCCTTTGGAAAACTACTGTCTTTTTTTTTTCCCCATGAGGAAAAAAGGTGCTATAGACATCATGCCATGTGGAGCTGCTTTCTGTTTCAGTTTGTTGATATTTTTGTCCAGTGTTGTGATTTTCGGACAAAATAAATAATTATAAAGGCAAAAAACTGCCATTCAAAGCAAACTCTGTAGTATTTTGGTTAAGAATATGAATTTTCCTACTGTCTTACCTTCCATGACATTGCTAGATAAAAATAAAATCAATCTAGTAGTCAAAAAATAAATAATCTTGCAGAAAAAAAAAAAGTTGCTGAACATTTGAAAAATAGATAAAATATTTTAAGACATAAATCTAGAGATGCATGAGAAAAATATTTATTGTGTTTTATCAGTGTTCAAAAAGCAAAATTATTCCTTTAATTCCATGAGAAGACCCAGCAACAGGATAAGGAGACCAAGCATGCTTACCATACAAGCCTGTGTCAAGCTCTACACCTGCATATGACAAAGACAGCCACATGAAAGGATAAGGGCATCAACTAGCTGATGATAGAGACTTAAGCCTCCTAAATCACATGGCAAAGATAAATTAGAACTATCTGCCACCTACATCAGATGGTGAAGGAGGCAGGAACACAATGCTCTGGATACCAATTAGTGGCATAATGGAGCCAGTATCTCATGTTCTAGTGTGTCAAATTCCAGCAGTGCCAGTGAGATCAGAGCAGAAGTCACAGCAAGGTCACTGCGATCTGTCAGCAGGACAGCTTCAGCCAAGTGCTGCATCCTAATCCCCGTCTGTCGAGAATCTAGTGGAGGAGAGATGCCTGCAGTTAAAATATGCCTACAGCAATATCCTCCAAGGGCATCAGGCTGGAAGCAGAGCAGTGCTATACAAGATAATAAAATGCAGCTGATTTTAACCTAAATGAACACTTTTTGTTTTGGTACACGAATGTGTTGAAGTCTGTCTGCTCACAGAAACACCAAGGATATCAGCAGTGTGGCAGGGACATATTACAGTACAAGCACCTTCAAATCATGCACTACTTCCCCCACTTCCAGGCTGGAAGAGATACCTCTGTATGGAAGGTTGACTTTGCCTGTACTCATCCGTTTGGTAGCTCACCATGAAGAGTCAGTAAGTTCACAGTACAGTAGCTACACAAATTATTTATCCTCCCAGCACCAATTTTCAGGCAGGGAAATAATGTACCTGCTGTGCAGTGCATGAGGCACGAAGCAAAACCCCTTGTCTTAGCTTTTTTTTCAATGCCAGAGATAATTAATCAGAGTTATCCACACAGGGTAGCCTACCTTTCCACTGTATGGTCACACTCCCAAACTTTAACATACATCTATCATGCTTCACACCTACCTGTGCTGTACATAGCCCCAGCAAGCCATACAGCTGCCAGACCAAAGATAGCAGGGAATACAATTTTTCTAATACACTCAGAGTGGTGAAAAGTAGGACAAAGACATTTGCTTGGGCTGTGGCACGGGGCACTGGAGCTGCTGCTTTGTATGTAGATACAGTACTTACATGCATGTTACAAAAAGAAATATTATCCTTTTTTTCATGTGCACTGAAGATCCTTGAGGTTGAAAAAATAGCTGCCTAATTTGGTCAAATTATGTGCAAATATAATAGAGAGAAGAACCTACTCCTAGGGATTAGAAGACACATTAGTCCCATCTTTGCTCTTTTTCAGGTCCATCAGCTCCTGTTGTTTACTCGTTCTGCCATTAATCTTCTGTCTGTTGAGAATTATTCTTAGAGGAACTTATCCTCAGGAACGCAATTTAGAGTTAAAATTAACTTCTGATTATTCAAAACAGTTGCTGGAGTAAAGGAGGTGGGGAGGTCAATAAGCAGAAGACATAGCAGCAGTGGCTATGCTGTGCCCTTCTCAAACTTCTGCAAGCTTCCATTCAGGTAAGGTTTCACTTTGCAGCTGGCCAGAACTTTGAGCCAGATCTTGCTGCTACAAGGAGTGGGCTGCCTCCTCCACCATTCCTTTCTATGCATTCCTGTTCCACCTCTCGCGTGGCTTGGCAGCTTGAGCTGCTCTGGCTCACCAAATCCTCAGAAGAATATTTACTTGCTTGTGTTGAATGAGGGGTTTTGTGTGTTCAGTGAGATGAACTGGCCTACCAAGGGCAAGAGGACTGCCAAGAAAGAAAACGGGAGAATTGTGCAGTTGATGACAGGAGGAAGAGTAGGAAAAGGTGAAGAGAGGGAGAAATGAAAGAAACCGGCTTTTACATGTGATGGTGACCTTTAAATCTGCTTTACTGTACCATGATACCTGACCCTTACATACCAAAACCGAAGGGAAAAAAAGCAATTTAAAATATGTGAAGTTCCATTTGTACCACTGAAATCTTTCTCTACTTTGAACTGAAGGAGCTAAGTGACAGGACAGAGACTGCAAATTACAGAGGGACACAAGAGATGCTCTTCTTACAGCAGAATCACTGACTGGATGTCTAAGCAAGCGAAAAATTCTGTCTTGTTCCTCGCCAGAAAGAAATTAAGTCACCTAGGCAATGATCTGATATGCGAAGACCTACAGGCTGTGCAAATAGGCAAGTGGTTTGAACACGTAGGGAAGCATGCAGGCACTTGGCAATTTAGATTTGATCAAGAGGTGGACACAATGTTTTAGTTCTGTATATAAATGCTTCCTATTTTGAAAAGGCAAACTAATTCACCTGCTGTGAAGTGCTAGATTTCCTCTTTTTTTTTTTCTATTTGCCAGCTATGTCTAAGTGCATGAAGGAAATGGGACCCCAGAAATTAGCTGAGAGATGTAGCATATACAACCGCAGCAGAGCCACTCTACCAACTGAGAGGTGTAACTGTGGTCACATGGAAAATCTACCTAACAATAAAATTCTACTTGCCTTTTTTGCCGCTCATAACTTAACCCAACAGTCTGAGCAGTGTGATCAGGATGAAGGAAGAAGAAAATGGGACAACCACTGGCAAATGAGCAATGGTGCACTTTCCAAACAGAAGGCTGAAGGTGAACTTTTAAGATCATACAGTTATAAAACATCCTGAGCTGTAAGGGACCTACAAGGATCATTGAAGTCCAACTCCCAGCCCTGCACAGGGGATCTCCAAGAGTCACACCAGGTGCCTGAGAGTGTTGTCCTAACACTTCTTGAACCCAGGTTGGTGCTGTGACCACTTCCCTGGGGAGCCTTTTCCAGTGTCTAGCCACCTTCTGGGTGAAGAACCTTTTCCTAATATCCAGCCTAAACCTCCCTCAACTCAGTTTCATGCCATTTCCTCAAGTCCTGTCACTGGTCATGAGAGTGAAGAGATCCATGCCTGCCCCCTCACAAGGGAGTGGTAACTGTAATGAGGTCTTCCCTCAGTCTCCTCTTCTCCAGGCTGAAGAGACCAAGTGACCTCAGCTGCTCCTCATGCCTTGGAGCCTTCCCCTCAAGGCCCTTCATCATCTTCCTAGCTCTCCTTTGGATGCTCTCTAATAGTTTAATGTCTGTTTTATATTGTGGCACCCAAAACTTCCCCCAGCACTCGAGGTGAGGCTGCCCCAGTGCAGAGCAGAGCGGGACAATCCCCTTCCTTGCCTGGCTTGCAATCCTGGGCCTGATGCCCCCCAGAATACCCCCCGTTGGCCCTCCTGGATGCCAGGGCACTGCTGACTCATGTTCAACTTGACACTGACCAGGACCTCCAACTCCCTTTCCCTGGCACTGCTCTCCAGCCTCTCATTCCCCAGTCTGTCCATACATCCAGGGATGCCCCATTCTCAGATGCAGAATCTGGCAAACACCTTATGTTTCAAACTGTCCTTTGAAACAGGAATAAACAAAACTGCCTCCACCTTCTTGCCCTGAGAGATCAAGTCCTAATCTGTGCTGATTATAGTCTTCGTATGATATACATCTTGTATATCAAAGCTGAGCTTTTTTCCAAGGCAGGGTAAGACCACTGATCTCCCACTGTCTTTCTCTCCATTCCTTTGCTGGCTGCCTGAGTGGACTGGTCTTTGAAGATGTCATGTACAACACGGACACCTTTACCTTTGCCTCATGCTCCAGGGGACACCAGAGAATTCCATTTCATCACTGGAATTTTTACCATTGTATTTCCAGCCGTTACCTGCTCAGCCTCCTTATCTCTCTTCTACAATGATCTTCAGAATCCCCAGTCCTCTGGTCAAACAGCATCAACTTGATGCTCAGTGTTCCTCCTTCATTATCAAAGAGCAGGTTTTGCTCCCTTCTGTTCAGACTGACACCAGGCCTCAGATGTGCTCCTGCAGTCAAGCAATTTGTATAAAGATTTTTGAATTTCTGAGGGTCCACTTCTCTGCTGCTTAAAATGTAGAGATGAACAAAAATTAGGAGACTGTAGGCAGGTTGGGACAGTAGATGCCAATGTTTTATGTCTCCCATTTCAGGCCAATGGTGCAAAGAGTGAGCCAGCACAGGTAAGTAGTGCACAGGAATGAGCGCCCAGAGGCTTGTGGGTAGGTCTTAAAAGAGTGGTTACCTCTCTGTGTGAGTATGTGCATTCAGTGACTCCACCTGGCACTAACAGCTGATAAAAAGCCAGCAAGGCAGCTCACAACAGCGCTTTCATGTGTGGCTCCGACAGCTGCTTTAGATTCAGCAGTACATCCCATGCAGAAGGGGAAAACCCAGGTTAAATACAGAATTAAGAGGTAATGAAGATACGACCTGATGGTAGAATCTCTCCCAGTAGCTGAGTCTTCCCTCATCAGCAAAGCTGAGCGGTAATATTCCTGTCAGGGTGCAGACTAATTGAAAATCAAGGTGATCAGTTGTTAATTTCATAGGCTCTCTAGTTGCTATAAAAGTGCATCTTTGTCATAATCCATTCATAAAATATTTCTCATTGCCAGCACAGACAACTTCTTATGCCATTGTACCTCCTTATGGAATTAAAATCAGCAGCACAGGAAGTCTGAGTAATTGAGCATGAAAAAAACATCAATAGCAGGGATAATGCCATAGCGTCACAAACACTCACCCACCATGAATAGCTCCAAATGTAATTTATAACTCTGCTTCAGTCTCAATTATAAAGACTGACAAATGAAGGAAGACTTCCTTCATTTTTGCTGGAATCTTCCTCTTGATGAAGATACTGAATTCAAATACTGATCACTTGACAGTCTTTTCTTTAGATCTACTCAGCAATTCATTTGCTACTTAAAAACTAGCTGATACTGACAGAAACAAAGAAGATTTTGGTGAATAATTTAAAACTAAGAATCTCTTCTCTAAATTTAGTGAGTACTATGTTCTATTGCTCATCTTGGTGGACATGTATTTGATGAACAACAATGCCAATACAGTAGGAATTTATTTCAACACAAAATGCCTACCGAAACACTTTAAATATAAGCCTATTTTTGAGAGATTAGGCAGATGCGACAAGCAAAGCCTTCTGAAAATAATGATGACTTCAGAGTGTGACACCAACTCTGTGCAGCTCAAGGCAGTATATGGTTACACCAGATATCTATTTTGCATGGATAGGTCTCATGATAGGCAAGAGTGTGTTACGTGATGGATCCATATTGAATGGTGTCAATGGAATGGAAGCTGATTTTGGCTTCTTCACTGTTACAGGAAACTGCTCAGCTGACCAGAATCATGCAGTATGTGAAAACCAATCCCCCACAGAGGATGTTCAAAGAAAAATCACGTCGTGGTTAACAACCATAAATACATTGATAAGGGCACTAACTTGTATCCCATTGGACTGTAAACATTCCCCATTACTTCCAGCATTCACATTCTGTCATTTTAACCAGCTGCCTCAATAGGTAAGCAAGATAACTCTGAGACAGAGACTAGAAATATGCTTAAAGATGGACAAGTTTAAATCAAGGCCTGGGGACCAGGAAGTCTCAGCTCTCATTCCTCTTCTACCACTGCAAGGCAAATGGTCATATAGCGAGTCACTACAGCGACCACATCAATACCACCATGGCTCATGGAAACCAAAGGTGGTTCATCCTCCTGAAAAAAACAATACCAGTTGCATTATCTGCTATAGAGAAGTACTTACTGAGAACAGGAATTAGGGCACTATTCTTTTATCTGATCTTTATTCCAATCTACTTCTTCCGTTATGTAATGGTATGTACATTATTAGCAATGAGAATTTCACACATGTGAAGAGCCAAATATTAGAGCATAAACTTCACTTCCCAAATCCTAGCTTTTTTCTGTTTCATTTTTTGTGGGGGTTTTTTTCACCCTTTAAGAGAATCCAATCATTCTAGTGCAAGGATGAAATAGAACAGATCATGTGCTCCAGTGAATGAAACGAAGTAGAAAAAAAAAGTATAAATAGAAAAATACAGACTCATATATGACTAAGTAGAGAGAGTCAAAAGAAACACAGCAGCTACAGAAGAAAATTAAAAATAGTGGAAACAAACCCAGCGACTGAAAATGTGGATTATGAAACAGACTCAGCACATATGAATGAATGCTTGGCTTTCACACTGGAAAAAGAAATCTTTTCACTTCAAGAGACAGAATTTTAGGCCAATTGTTAAAAAAAAATATAACAGAGTGTTTGTAACAACAATAACTGCCCTTCTCACATGAACAACTGCATGTTTTCTTCAGTTTGCTGATTCCCTTAGAGGCAATGCCGGCTTAACAATTCCAACCTTCTTCCCACCACCAGCAGTCTGGTCCTGTTCCCTCTTTCATGAGGGCAGACATTTAGGAGGTCCCAGGGCAAACAGGTTTCAAACTGACCAATCCCCCAATGCCTACCTAAACTCTGGTTTTTTTCAGATGGGTCAGTTCACAATTGCAAAAACAGCAGCTGAAAGACTTAGGAATTACAATAACTTGCCTGAAAGATGGGGCTGGTGTCCAGAGGCTGCTTACGAGATCTTAAACAGACTTGTCATCACTTGCCTTAATTCATCATTCAACAAATGCTTTGTTTTAGGATCAGCTGGCTCTGCCTCCGAGAGAGGTAGTCCCTCATCTCATGGGTCCACCTTCTCTTCCACCCCATGTCTCCGTTTCCTTTTGGCAGACACAGATGTTTTTGTAGCTTTACAATAAACAGGATGGAGGAACTTACCCAGATGAAAAATAGATTTTGCCTTTGTTTTGCTCCAGTCGGTTCTCAAGGGGTGCATGTTCCACCTGTTTCACCCCACATGTACACACCTAAGGGCGTGAGCCAACGCCTGGGGAGAGGGACACAGGACTCACTCTGTCCAACACTGGCTTAGCTCATATATGTGCTCATGGAGTTACAGTGCTGTGGGCCCTAAAGCTGTCCTCTTTAGCTGTGCACAGGCAGGCACTTGTTTGTTGTGACTCTATACACAACAAGAAAATGGCTGAAGTAGCAACTCGTAAATGTATAAATCACCTCTCATGCTCCCTCCAGTTACTTCCAGTTATTTGGGCAATTTCTTAATACAATTGCGCAGTCTGACAACAGATACCTGTGGAACCTTATTGCTCAGAGTCACTTGTAATTAACATGATTTCCGTCAGCAGAGAGAATCAGAAAATCCAGCTCAAGCCAGTTTTTAAAATGTCCATGAGTGGACAGTTTGCATGAAGCTAGAGAAGGTGATCCACCACTCATGCTTTTAATCTTTCTCTATAAGAACAGCTAAAAGCAAAATCAAGGAAAAAAATTCCTAATATGCTTATAGAAAAGACAATTTGAGACCTCTTCAATCAACCTGGCATGTCACAGTACATGAGAATTAGAAAAGGCAAAGAGAATGCGTTGCTGGAAAAAAACACAATTCTTCAAGGCTGACAGAGAAGTCAATCCAAAAGCAAAGAGAAGAAAGACAGTAAAGGCATTCACTCATCTATCCTAGGTAATGGGAATTTGAAAAATATGAGGGAGACAAGTTCCCATAATCTTATGAAAGAAACAATTCACAAGGTGTTGGGTAAGTGGAACAAACAGAACAACCAGTGCAAGGCAGAAACTGGACAAAACATGTAGTACTGGCAAAGATCCTACTGTCTGACCTAAGTGTGGTCCTGAACCTGAAGCTTCACACTCAGCCACTGTGACAAGCCATGCACTGTGTCCTCTACAGGTGCCATCAGCTCCTCCCTGCCCTCCCTGCCTGCTCCTGCCTTCAGGTCACCTGTCACACTCATCAAGCCAGGGGCTAACTCAGAACAACTGGATGACCCACATGGAAACTCATCAATATATTTTCAGGCAGGACCATTATTTTCAGCTGCAGCATGGTCTTAAGCTTGCTAGGAAAACATACCTGAATCTACGGCAGATGTCTGAACACCAAAAATAGCCTTCTATATATATATATATAGTTATAGTTATACACATATATATATATATATATATTACAACTATATATATAGTTGCAATTCTATATAGATACAGAATTGCAGCTTTTCCACTGCATGGAAATTATTTGGGATTTTCAGGAAGGCTGACTGCTTCATTCTGTAAATATATCTAATAAGGGAAGGCTTCCCCTGTCCTAAACTCTGTAGATCTGAAACTCTGGCATACTGCTGGACATCTACCAAATGACTAGTCAGTCAGAAGCCCTACTGGGTTAAATACATGGGCAACATGATGATGATTGCAGATTTCAGAGTGCAAATACCTCACAAAAGGATGCTGGGAAGAAAAACAAAAATTGCTCAAGCTCTCTCAGAACATTCAGAATATCCTTTTAAAAATACATGATTTAGAAAAACCCCAAACACTACAACAAAATGTCACAAACCAAACAAAAAAACCCAACCCTGCTAACTTTGAACATACTGTTGTTGCTAACTCTGGGACTCCTCGGGGCTCATAAGGAGAAGTAGCAGTAAACAGAGAGCCAGGGTGTAAGTCCTGCAGGGTTCTGTAATTTCCCTGCTGTCTCAGATTTTTTAATGAGAATAAGAACTGCTAGATCACTGAATGAGGTCCAGAAGGCTAAAGCAGAGGTATACGCCTCTACCTCCTGGAACCTGAGGAAAAGTAAATATCAGAGGGTAGCTCCCAACAGGTAGATTTTCCTCACTCTGCTCTTGCAGGGGTTATCAGGCCCCCTCTCCTGTCTCATTCTTTATTTTAGATATAAAGAAGATTACTACTGATCAGCTGTGCAAAACTTAGGCAGTTTTGCAAGGTCTCCAGCAGAAAGCCATCAAATGAGCTCTAGCACAAGCTGGACAAGCTGGGAACTTGCACGGGAACCAACAACTGACGGGCACAGCCGCAGTACTTTCCTAGATCAACGCACTTAGAAGGCAACAGCTTGGAGATGAGATCTCAACTTTAGCTGGCAAAACCCCTCCAATGGTTCCACTAGCTCAGTACAAATACAGTACTGGTTCCACTGACACAGTACAAATAACTTCACAGCACCACTAGAAATAATATAAACCTTAGATTTGGTGACCTAGGTAGACTGTGTTCAAAAACCAGGAAGAATGATACAAGCAAAGGCTCATCCCTCTCCCTCTTTGAAGTGACCTTCCACATATTTGAAGACTATCACATTTCCCCTCAGTCTTTTTTTCTCCAAGCTAAATAAACCTTCTATCATTGTCTTTCATCACAGACTGTGCTTTTGAGACTTTTGATAGTTTTTATTGTATTCAACTGTAGTTCTAAAAATTAATCTTAGTCCAAGGAATCTTGCAACTGATCTATCACTGTGCTGCACCAATACAGCAACAGCCTTAAGAGATCTCTGATTTTACTGTCAGACAAGTTTCACAGAAATCAAAACTATTCTGTGAAACAGATCTTGCTGGGTTTTGCAAGAGCAACCCCACGATCCGGCGCTACTGTAATATCAAATCAAGGTCTTCTGGCAAAGGATTTTCAGTGGAAGAGAAAGAGACACAAGGATCTAATGCTCTAAATGTACAGCAAATGAAAATGTTCAAAATGTCTTTTAACTCATGAAAAATAAAGTCACGAGGAGCTAACTGTGAATCTCTCAACATGACACTGTAGAGGTGTTTAAAAAGAAAATAAATAAAAGTAAATAAGAAGGCAAAGTCGGAGTATTTGTGCTGAGGTAGGAACTGAAACAGTGGCATCATGAAGAGACTTTGTTTACAAGGGGCAGTTTTTCACAATGACATTTACTGCTGTCACTAAGCTAAAAGAGAGATCAACATACTCACTTGATGACAGAAATAGTAGGTACATCTCTTATTACTGAGGAAAATGTGTTGAGAATGACATTTCATGGCTTAATCTGTATTGCAGATTATATTGAGTTCAATTAAAAGGTTTGATACTGAAATCAGTTATTCCTCATTTAGCTGCCTGACATCAGACATACTAACTATCTACTACTTCTACAAACTGAAATTAAAGAAAAAAACACAAAGCAGGAAAAATAAAATTCTGGCAGCTATTGTGATCTACATCTTTATTCAAAGATCTTCCAAGATACCTCTGAAGCAGGCAATTTATGGTTACTTAGTCTTTCCTTGTTACATCCTGTAATCCAGACACACTCATTAAAGCTCTAACTTCCTTTCAGTTTCTTAGGCAACAACCAGTATTCTCTTCTCAGAAACCTCAAAGTTCAGAGTATCTAATTGCAGGAGAGATCTGGATTTTAAAGCCCCAGCAGCTTTGAAGGCAGGCTAGGTTATGCAAAAGAATTTTATTTACCCAATTACTGGTTCCTAATTTTTTTCATAAAACAAAAATAAGTCTTTGCAGAAATCCTTATATTTTGTTCATTCTAGAAAAACCTGCTTGTGTCAACACTTTTATTTTCAATAGATAGCCTGCTGAACTGAAAAACAAGCACATAGAAAATATTTCTTCCTTAAGATAGTTAGAAGGTAAAATTGCCTGTGGTTGTAGGAGATATCTCAGAGGATGACACAGCTATTGCTTTAATAAGGCATTTTGATATTGTCTCATACAATATGCTCATAATCAAACATGTCACTATTGTGACATTGATATTGTATGCTAACCACAAAACAAGTTGGAAAACTATTCAAAGAGTAATTTTCACTAGGTTCCTCTAAGTCATTTCATACACTAAGAGTACTTACATAGAGTTCCTGTCAGATAGGTGCAAGGATCTTATTCTGTTTCCATTACTCTCTTGGCTGCTAATGTAGCAAAAACACCTTTCAAATTAAAACAAGCTGAGAAGTGTTGCAAGCACCACGGTGGCAATAAACAGACTTCAAAACGGCCTTGAAAAAACACGAGATGCAATTCAGAAATGGTAAGTTCAAAGTACTACACTCAAGGAGAACTAATTGCACAAATACAAAGTGGGCAAATATTCTGAAAAACAAAAGCTGGGAGTATAGAAAACCACAAACTGAACATGAAGTAATCCATTGCCATGATACAAAGAAAGAATTTGCTTTAAATTCATTCTCAACAGTGTGGATAACCTTAGGCAGCCACTATTTGTCTTAAAACTACATGTTTACTCAGGCTTCTAGATAGACCCATAGTAGTTCTGGTATTTTAAAAGAGAACAAAAAACTGAATTCCACTTACTCCTTAAAAAATTAATTACAAACATAAGGTGTCATTTCACGGTTAATATGAGCAAAATTACATCTGCCACCTTGGGCATGAAATGCTTTTCTCCCTTTTCAGTTTCTCAGTTTATTTCTGAAAAGCCAGTGCGTTATACAGAGAAATTCAGGACATGGGATCCTCACAGTGCAAATGCCAAACCCTTCCAAGAATACGAGACCCACATTTGTGTAATTGCAGTAGGAACAGATGCAGTGGATGCAACTGCAAAGGTATCTAGTGTTAACTACATGTCCTTGTGGAGTCACTAAAGACCAGCTGTTTAAAAATTACATATGAATGCCTCATTTAATGGACTACAAATAGGCACACAGCAGGATTACCTGCATAGATATTTTTTCTTAGCCAAACATAGAGGTGTCTAAAAATGTTCAAGTAAAATAAATCCAGGAGGTTTTGTATGTCAAGTATAATGCATGAAAAATTGGGTTTTGGCTTTTATTATTATTAATTGGTTTTTGGAAAAATTTGGCTTTTCTGGTACCATATAATCATTAAGGTAGAAAAAAACCTCTGAGATCATCCAGTCCAACCATGATTCATATCCTACCCCTGGAAGAAACTATACTTCAAGCATGATAGTTTTACTTGTCGTATCTCAAGTCTGCATTTTCTACAGAGATCAGGCTGTCATGGGAAAAGAAATTTGCACATAAAATTTGTGAAGTTGAATATATTAGCTTCAGAAATGTTCACTTAAGGAAAAAAAAAGGAAAAATTTTATTTAAATCAACTCAAATACTCCTACCTTATCTGATGAGCAATGAATAGAATCAAATTTGAGACAACCTTCCATCTTCCTATTCCATTTATTATAAGCAACTAAAATGCATCTTCTATTCTTTTCCCTTTCTGTAATTTGAAACTCTAATCACATCTTTAAACTCTTATCCACTGACCAGAATTATTAAACGTAATTCTGATGTTGGAAGATTCCCTTTATCTACCCCCTTCTTCAGTTCCAATTATGAGTATGAAACAAAGAGAAAACAAGCCTACAGCTTTAAGTGCCCTTCAGTGTCAAAAGGCTATGAGGCCTTCAGTTCTACCTAATGTGAAAAAAAAAAAGCAGGACAAGAGAAACCAAGGAATAATGGAGAATATGGCCATTTAGCATGTTATCACTTGCCACAAAATTCAGAACCTGCATCCAAGCAGATTCATCAATACTACGCAGCAGCTCCTCTGCTGCATCACCTGTAGCTGGATTCCACTGCTAACAGTGAAGGAAGCTTGAATTTCTCAGACATCACTTCACCTTTCATTTAAGGGACTGTGAAAAAGTCCCCAGGGTTCTTCAGGGGAGCAAGTGAAACAACATAATTCTTAAAAACATAAACCAGGATTCTTTTTCCTTTAGTCGACATCAAGCAAGACTGAATGATCTGGGTAAAAGGACAGCAAGATATGTCTTCGGTCCATCAGCTGCAGAGTGTACAGAACAAGCAGTTCAGGGCAGAGCAGTAGGAGACGGGTTTCCTGTCTGGCAACAGCACTAATTCTCATGGTGTGAACAGCTTCTCCATCTTAGATCCCTCTCTGTCCTGCCAGCCAAGCTGTTTGAGCAACCAAGCAATGAACTTGATCAGAGAGCCGATCCCTCTGTAAAGCAACCCAGAAAAAAAAATGCTTATTTTCAGGCGAATCCATTCTGAGTGTTGTCAACTGTGCAAGAGCCCAATCAGATCTGACAGCACAACGGAAGAAGCCCTGCATAGACACAAGTGGGAAGCCATGAGCACTTGATTAAGTTGACAGTGACACTTAAGAAATACAGAGAACGACACTGGAAATACCAGAAGGATAAGAAAGCCTGACATAACCACACAAATACAGGTACTCCAACACTGATCCCAATTCTACAACGTCTCAGATCCAACAATGAAGCCGACCCAGGAAGTCCCCGTCCCTTCAGCAGCTGTTTGCCTGTTAGTCATGCGTGCTGATCAAACCTTTTCTATGTTGAACAGAGCATTGGTTCAACAAAAGCAACTGGAGTGAAAATAATGCCTGAAAGAAAAGGAAGACAAAGGTGTGCAAGATCTCGAGGAAAACTCAGTGTAAGACTGTTTCCTATGAAACTTATATCAAAACAACTAAACTAGTTGTAATTCTTCTTTTTCAACTGTGCGGTGCAATCTGTGCACTGGGACATGTTAAAATCAAAAGTTCCCCTACATGATGTGGCTCAGGTTCTTTTTCATTATTTCGCATCCACGTAAGAGAAGCTAAGGAGCATGGCCAAGAAAAATAAGGCGGCTACAATGTACCATTTCATCATACCTAGGGAAAGAAAAACAAGCACTAGTACATACATCTCCAACACCCAGACATCAAAACAAGCATTTTTATTTTTCAATTCTGTTTATTTGGACAGGCTCAGGAGGCTGCCCATTTCATAAAACAGGGAGGATAACAGGAAAGCAACTTCAGAGGACTTACCCCTGGTTACCCCAGAATACTGTATGTGGTTTAGAGCAGATATCATGCACCACTCCATTAACAACTCACCACCCCCCAGGACAAGCCCATGTGAGAACAATTGTTCTGATTAACACCAGAAAGAGATCGTATGAGCAAGGGGGAAAGAAAGCAAAAGTACATGAACTCCACACCCAGGTTTTTAAAAAAGCACAAGGGGAAGTTATGTTCACAACTTTTTTCTCAAAGTCAACGAGATTTCGACATCAGAATTTTCCATTCTGTAAAACCATTCTTTTGTATAATCTTAATTACAAAATGAGGTGACACCCAAGCTGACTTTCTGAAGGACGCTGTAGTGGTCTCATAGCTCAGACATCACACTAGCACTGTACACCTGGAGAACTGAAAACTGATTTAGTCCCCGAGAGACAGCTCTGAGATTCCATGTATTGTACATGGGAATTACATAGTTACTTACAGTAATGAAAAAACTGTGAATTTTCAGAAGAAATTAATCCACAAGAAGCTTCTGCTAAATACATAATATTACCAACCACTTGAATTCTGTCCTAAAGTACTAGAAAATTTTATGGGACAAACCTTTTTTGTGAGAAATAACTTACTCTTCTTTCTTATATCTAATTTCTGTGAACTAGAAGAGAACTTCTCTAACACCTACCAGATACTATTCTCATTGTATTAAGGAAGACAAATTTCTTTTATTAGATGCTGTCTCTTACTAGACACACAGGGTTTATGCATAGCACAAAATGCCTCATAAAGAAACCAACATACATTCAAAAAAACTGCATATAACACCATATTGACTGTGATGTCTAAACAGTATTTTAGAGTGTTTACACATGTGCCTAAATATTGTCCTGAAAATTCTGCAAAATCGAGGACAGGACATTTATATAAAACTTACTAACTCCCAGAAAATGTAATCTGAAACTGATAGATACTATCAAGATTGCATTACAATTGCAGGACTTGATTGCAAACAGTAGCACAGGCACTATATGAAAGTTCCATTCCAGAAATAAGAATTTGGATTAAACTATTTGAAATTAAGGACAAAGAGTAAACAAGAAACTTCATTACAAGGATTATATTTGTCAACATTTCAGCCGACTGAAATATATTTTCTATTTAGGGATACAGCCTGTACGTGCATTTCCAGTAGGTTTGATTTACATGATAAATTATTTTAAATATTACTCCCTAAGTCTTATTTCTCTTAGCTTCCAATATAATCGTATTGGATAGTGTCTCTTTTCTGCTAAGAACACGGATTCTTTATAATACACTTAGCTGTAAAGACCTTTTTATTTGAGAGGCTTACCATATATTGAAAAAAAAGCTGTAGCCTGCAAATGGCTAAAAAGCATTCCATTAAATCCTGTGCACAAGGACAAAATTCCAATAAGATTTGCAACCACACCAATCGTGTATCAGCCTGTGTGGGCTGTGTGAGCAGTCCAAGTAACTCAGCTTTGGTAAATATGACAGGTTGAGGCAATGACAGAAAACACATACACCTTAGATTCAAACAGCCAAAACCACCTCACTGGAGTTACCAGCACTGGAAAACAGCTGTATGGGCTATAAGTCAAGAAGAAAACCTGAAATGAGAAATCCATGGTTAATTTTAGTTCTGGTACACGATTCACTGCTTAACCTTTAGCACTGAGCCTCTCTGTGCCTCAGCTTTCCTACACAGAAAAACAGGGATTTGCACAATTTTTCATGGTGTATCAAATTTGCTCTGCTCCCAAGCTTCTGCTAATAATAGCTCTGTGCGAGATGGAAAGCAGCCAGCTTTAAGAGCTGAGTGCAAGTAAAGAGCATCTGTCAGCTACATTAAAAAAATTTAAAACATCTTAGGCAAGGAAAGCATGACCTAGTACTCTGCTCAACAGTAATTGTCTTCCTGTCTGTATGGGAAGCTGCAACATAACTTCTGATCCATCCTTACATTTTAGAGGAAGATTTCATTCTTACTGGCTGAAAACCTGAAAAGGAAACAAGAAAACAGAGGCTACATCCCCTGACCTAAGTTTGTTTTTTTAAACTCCTTCCATGTCACCATGAACTTCCAGGATTCTTCAAGGGAGCCATTAATATCCCCTACCCATCTCACCCTGTCTGGCTATCTCAGCTTCACAAATCTTGCCTATTCTTGAAGAGACAAGTTACACTTCAGCCTGGGAGAAAAGAAAGAGAGAATATTTATGGAGGTGAGATGCACAGCGGGAGAGATGCACAGCATCACTGCTGGAGAAGCCAAAGGGGCTGGAGGAACTCCCAGAGCCACTGGCTGTAGGAGAGAGAATGCAAGACATTGACAGCAGGGGGAAAAAGGTGGCCTGTGGCACGGGAGACTGGCAGATGGGATGGGGTGCATGGAAAATAAGAAACACACAGAAGCCCTGGCTTGGAGATGCATATCCCTGGACTTTTCCCTCTGCAACTCCAGCACAGCAGATAATGCTCCCACTGGCAAAACTGCACAGAGTCATGGAGCAGGAGAAACCTGGCAGTGCTGGGTGAAATGGAGATACTAGATGCAACAGCAAAGGGGTGTGAGGAGGGTTCTGAGGGAGTCCCTGTCAGCAAGTGAGTTTGTTGGGCTCTATAGAGCCTGTCCTGTCCTGCTCAGCTTACCCAAGGCCTGTATTCTGGTTTCTTACATATTAACGTTACTCTCCATTTAGCAAAACTTCCCAAGTGCTGATTTGTCCTTGTCAGCCTCCTGTCTCCTCTCCTTCATCTTCTGCCAGCAAAGATCTGATGTTCTGTAGCCAACTGGCACTTCACTGCCAGGGACACAGTGCTGCCAACCCCACACCCACCTGAGAGGTGCCTCCAAGCACCCACCATCAGTGGCGGGTTGCACAACTGCTGTGCTACATTCACCTTATGCATATCAGTGCTACAAGTGTACTGCAGTTTTGGGCATGCAAACTTGTTTTGCTCAGACTTTAGGATGCTCCAGTATTACTACTCTTTGTATGTTTTTGACATGGTTTGCAGCAGGTCAGCTCTTGATTTTCTTACCGATAGTCACAGCTGAAAGGTCTTATTTGGAGTGATAAAGCTGCAGGATTTTTCTGTTAATTTTTAAACTTCCCTCTATTACCCCTTGCACTCCCCTCATATAAATAAACATCTGCCTTCCCTCTTGAAGGCCACCCATGCTAGTGTATTCCAGCAAGATCCTGTTCCAGGTCACCGCACACAGCCCAAGCTATGCACTTGCTTCACCACCACCCAAAGGGATTAAAAGAAATTTAACCGCCAGACAATCTGGAAAATCTAAGTTGAACATTTACTGCTATTAACCGCGCAAAAGATTGCACTGGGTTGATATGCATAGGTAGTTACAGCATTTGGAAGCACAGACTTCATCAGATGCATGTACCACCCAAGCAAGATGTTTTCTACAATTCAAAGTCAGCACACACCACTTAAACTGTTGTCCTTCCCCCTCATTATCACTTTTCCCTCACACATATATCACTTGGCTTTGTCTTTCTCACAAGGGAAATAAGTGGGTTTGATTCTCACCATTCACTGAGCCTTAGCTCACTGCATTCGGAGTGCCCAGACAGTGCAAGGACAAATCTGCAGGAACTTTCTGCAACTGATTTGAAAATCAATCAAATAATAATAATAAAAAAAAAAAAAGGCTAGAAACAGGAATCAAGCCAAATCCAGCCATTACTGCAGAAGACCCAGTTCAGTAGCATCGGTGAGAAATATGCTGAGGAAGACTGGCACATCATAAAAAGATCATCACTTTTTATCTGTAAATATCAAGTGCAGATGAAGGAAGATCTTGGCTGTTAAGCACCCTTCTACATCATGCACACAAACCCTATTAATACAGAGAAGATATGAGATTACCAGAAGCTGAAAAGAAGTCACAATATTAATACCTCATTCCCTGCTGACTGTCAGCCAGGATGACAATGACCCAGAAAAAAATTGGATATCAGGACTCACTTTGACAGCCACTGCCTTGCATGAGCACTCACAATTTTTCTGTTCTTCATCTCTTTCTCCTCCATGGTGGGTGAATCCTTCCACCATCAGCTTAACTGACACTTGCTGCTCCATTCTTTTTAAGATTATTTTGATGTGGTAGTCACTGCTGTTTCAGTTCATCTCCCCACCTGACCTCCCCCTGAGCCCACAGCCTTAGCAGCAGTGTCCTACATTGTTATTTGCATTCAAGAACTATGCAAAGGCAGAGGATGAACAAGGGCCCAGCTGATACACAGGATGGCAAGAAAGTTTTGGCCCCCCAAAAGGAACTGAACTGCCTATTCTGAATCCACAAGGGGCCTTGTGGATAAAGGCACAGTCCCTTCATTGCTGTCCTGGACAGCTCCAGTAAAACAGGTCGTGCAGACTTCTGCATACATAACAGTCAGGCCAAAAGAGGTAAGTGAGGTGCAGACAGGAAAGTAGCCACAGCTTCCTTGCCTGTTTACCTGTTCCCTGACACCTTTTTCTCCCTGACACTGCCTAAGCATAGAGGCTGTTTCCACTGCCAGCAATTCCATTGCCATTAGCAGTGCCTCCTATGTCAGATTGCTGTGCTCCTCTTTCCTTTCAAGCTCTCAGAGTTACAGCTCCTTTTCCACTACCTGGGGGACAGCTTTTCTAACACTCATCTGCATGTCCTGCCCTGCTGTTATGCTCCTGCTTCTCCATTTTTCTGATTTTATTGACAGACAGTAATGCTTGAGCTACAATGCTTTGTAGTCATTGCAAGATCATAGTATTTCAGAGCAGAGTTGGAGATAGAAAGGAGTGTATAAGGGAGCCATTTCTACTATTTGTAAAGAAGGGAAGACAGGATGAATGAAGATAAAAGCTGGTGAGAGGAAAGGCGCAGGAACAGCCTAGTCTGCTCAGCCAGCACCAACCAGTCCCATCTGGTAACTCGAACAGATTACGTAGTGCATCATGTTTCTCTACTCCCCTGTCAACACAATCAAGCAAACTTAGCCACCTGGCGAGGTGAAGCTAGTGTGTTTTCAAACTATCTGCTTCGACAAATGCTTGACATTCTTGATAAAGTTGTATCTTCTTTCAGTTACTGGAGAGATGTTGTTAATGTCTATAGTATTTGGGGAAGGCTTATGTGCATCAATTGTACATAGCAGTGCAACATGGAATGTGCAAAGAACTTGAAAAATGCTTTGATTCCTCTTCCTAAACTGCTGAAAAAATGCAGTGTTTCCAACTCCTAACATAACAGTAGATCCATCTGTTTCTAACCTCACCGTTCTGGGTATTTCTTCCTGGCCCAAAGACACAGTGGGGAAGTCAGTGATATTTTCCAGAGGGTGGAAATTAATTTTTCAGTGCTACAGCCAGTTCCACTGCTTTCCTCTAAATGATTCCACAGCTCAGGGCTGTCACCTCAGCCCTCACTGTAGTCATTGCCTGCAGGGTATCCCATTTCTACAGGAAAAGCTGAAGAACTATCTGTGCTAGAGGAGAGGTTATTATTGATAAAGTTCAACTTGCTAGCTCTTTGCCATACTTGCACTCTACTTTCAATGAGCAGAAATCAGCATGCCAGCAGATCCCCACCCCAAGGCTTTCCATTCCAGTAACTAATAATGGACAGCCAAGACAACACCTGGCCTTTTGGCCTTTCCCACCCAAGCAGAATTTGAAGTCCAGGGAGGTATGCTTTGCAATAAAATAAAATCGGGAACTGACTTGTTTACGAAGTTTCTTGATATTTTTATTTCACATGAACCCATCCAATCATTCCTAGGGCTGATCACATTTAAGCAGGCAGTTCCATGATTTCAAGTACTTTATCCTTATTATAGTTACCGTTACAGCAGACAGGGTCCCAGAGCTCAGCCATCCTCAGGCTCTGAAAGGACCCACAGTTTGGGGGAAGGGATAACAGTCTGAAGCTTTGCCAGAACTTCCAAGCAATCAAGCACTGTGATAGTTCCTAGCCAATGCCTGGCTCTGGGTGTTACTCAGTTTCCCAGGTGAATCTGTCTGCAGATAGGGTTTCATGATGAAGTGTACTAAATACTAAATGTCTTTCCCAGTTTCTGATACATTTTCTAACATGATTCAGATCAAATCAGGAGAGTCCAGCACGTACACATCACAAACTCTGTATGCTTTTCAGGTTTTGATATACTTTTAGCCTTTTTGCATAACAGCAAAGTGACATTTGGGATTTAGATCAGTAAAAAGCAGGCTTCTTATGCATCCAAGCAGAATCCAGGGTAAAAGAAGCAGACAAGGAGATCAGGCAAGTAATAGATATAGTTTGGTTTTCCTGCTCACGGTTGGTCCCTCTTTCAGGAAAATCCGAACATGTCCCTTTGCTGGCCTGCCTTCCTTCCTCAGAAGACACAAGGCAAAAACAGACAGGCATTCTCTTTCCAGTTTCTTGTTTACAAAACAACTTGAATGTGTTACTCCTTCAAAACATCTGTTTGCACTCCTAACATGAGAAAAAATGTTGAGACTATGTGTTTGATAACAAGTCATGACCTTTGCTTTGGAATTTGGTGTTCGGTAAAAGTCAGCCTGTTAAGTTTTCAAAACATAGTCACTTTTGAAACTTCAATTAAATAAAGTCTGCTTATTCTAAAATGAAATTATTCCTATATTTCTGGTTTAGGTACATCTATGGAGATTATTAAAGAAGTCTCATTAACCTTACTTCATTTCTTTTTACTTTTTAATTACACTAATGGATGAAATTCTAACTATTGAGTCAGAGTGGTTTTAGCGCAGGGGTGGTGAGCTCATCAGCTGAATACAGCACGCCAAGCAGTTCATCCAGGCCACAGCCCAGTCTTAGCACCATCTCACACAGTGTCCCTGAAGTGTGGAGAGGCAGCAAGCCACAGATCAGGTGATCACTTGGGCAGCCTGAACCAAGCATTTCTTCTAAAAGTGTCACAGACTTTCCACTGTGTGCCTTCACCTCGCCTGTAGCCTGAAGGCAGGTCCCACCACGTCACAAGAAATGTGAACAAAGGGACAGTGGAGACACATCCTCCAAGACAGATGTGCAACCTCCGGCCAGAGGACACGCTGTGCAGCGGTCACAGGACAGAGCAAACCTGCGTGGCCACATAACAGGACACGCACGCAGCCTTCAGCCATGACTCATTCCACACGAAGCTGCACATGTGGCAGCTAGGTGACAGGGCAGGTAGATTCTGAGGATGTGACATGTATACACGGCCACTTCTCTGACAGAAGGGACACACCTTTCTTTATCACACAGTTACCAGAAGCCATGTGACTGCCCACGCTGAAAGCACAGGCACCGCTGCCTCAGAGCAATTCTGGTTATGGCAAATACACCGCTGCTCCTACAAACACATCATTTTCTCTTCCTCTTCTTTGCAGATGTTGTCTATTACAGGGGAGACTGCTCTGTATCTCCAAGACAACAAGACAGTCCGTCTTATTACATATTAATGAGGATCAGTACAAGGTTTCCTTTTATTTTCAACCATTTGACTGATAGTGAACATTCTTCACACAGGCAGAATGTTCGTGAGACATCCTAGGTCTCTGTTCATTCCTACAAGCTGCTTATAAAATTACAAGAGAATAAAGTCGCCAACGAAGAAGAAAATACTAAAACAATAGCTAAAGAAATACATGTCATTGTCCTCCATTAAGTACTTGTTTATTTGTTTACCTGCTTTTCTGAAGTGTGATCATTGTTCATGGTCTTTCTTAAGGGAAAGGTCTTTCTTAAACCATGTTCCAAACACAGGAACAGCAGGATCACATCAGTGGCAGAAAAAGCAATGAAGCAGCAACCAGCCTTGTTAAGGATACAGATGTTTGTCTTTCACAAATGTAATGTGACATCTGGCATAAAAATATATCAATAGGGTGAATTCCCACCCAAAAGTTCAATGACTGGGAAACAGTTACAGAGTCAGCACCTTCTTGGCAAAAGACCAAATTTCTCCCAGTGCAGTGACTTCACTCGAAGACAACAGAGGTAATTCTGCATTTGGTATTGAAAATTGAAATTGCTTTATTGAAGCATTTCTGGCTGTAAATTTTCACATTGCTATGATGAAAAGCTATGCCTCGGGAATATGCTTTAACCTATATTCTTCATGCATCTCAAAGCTGTATCCAAACACTGTTCTGAAATGCAACCAGGTGAGGTAAAAGTGAAGGCCAGTGTCTTTCCTTCAGGACCAAATGTTGTTTTGATACCTGAATTAGGTTTCTCCACACAAAAGCAGTGTGCTGCTGTTAACATTAAACACTTATACTCTTTATGCGAGCCAGCAATTTTCGACATGAGGGTTGCATATCCCAGGAGGTTTATCAACCATTGCTGGAGAGTGTGAGGAAGGTAGCTCAGAAACACCAACCAGAAAAACCACTCAGGAAAAAAAATACAGTGTGTCCATAAATCCATTCTCCCCTTGTTCTCCCTGTTTCAATGCTCCACACTCACTCCTGCTCCTCTCCTGGGACCTCTCAGTCCTGTGGTTCAGTTCCCCACTTCTGATCTGCCTCTTTAAAATAATTCCCTTTCACATTTGAATCCCTCCCCCCTCCTTTAAAAATATAAAACTTTTACCAATTAGGTACTGAAAAAATTTTCTGTAACCCTCCTACCCTGAGCAGACAGGGTTGGCCATTCTAATATAACAATTCAGCATCTCTTTGCTTTAAATGCATTGCACATTCAAAAACAAAGTATGGCATTTATCTACATAGCTGTAATTTCTTAATGACTTTTCCTCAGGTGTTCCCCTCCTAAAGTACAATTATAGGTACTGAAGTGACTCTATGCATGCAGTGACTCAGGCATGCATACCTGATTGCTCTACTTGTCTGCTTCCAGATTGTTCAAGGGTTATTTCATAGCTTAATTGACATTCATAAAATGTTTCATTCAGTGAAATGGCAGAGATGAATCAGCTGGAGGGGAGAAAATTTACTTCTAGTCTTCTGTCTACACAAATAGGCCAACTGCCACAAATCTGACCACAGGACTCACAGTTCCTGACAGCGGCCAGGCTGGACCTAAGCTCCACAACAACAGGCTAGGAGAGATGGCCAATCCTCCCACTGCGTCAAGTTACAGGACAAAGCCAACAACCACTGTCTTGCCACACGCAGGAGTATGTTGCCCACTGGAGTGAGACTTGGGAATGTGCTAAGGAAAAGCACACTTTCTTCAGGTGCTCAGCAGAACTACCATCCCTATTTATGCACCAATGCAGCCACACAGGGCACATCAGGTCAGGAGAGCCACAGATAACAACAGCATATGGACAATCCAGATTCCCAGAGGAATGTGGGAGCAAATACATAAACATGCCTGCTGTACCAGCACTGGTCCACTCTTACAAAACCCAGGTTGGAATGGTCCTATAATGCTATTGTTTAATTTTGTATGGCACAGGTTGAATTTGGTGGAGTGGAAGCAGAAGCAGTAGTCATTAGGCTAGGTAAATTGAACACATTTAACATAAGAATAAAAGCTGGAAATATAGAAAACTCTGGTCTCAGGTGAAGACATTTTTCTGAGTATATTTACATTTTAAAACGCACTTGTGAAATAAAAGCAGATGTAATTATTTTTTATTCCAATCCTCCCGTAGCAGTAAAGGACACATTATAGGTGTCCTGGCCTGGTTTTCACAAAGCTCTGAAGCCAAACCTTTAAGCCTGTTTTTCTAACTATCTGCCAATCTCCAAAAGCACCTGAGTTTATGACATGATGTTGAGTTTAGGATTATCTGTACAGTGAGTTAAGTTCTTAAAATATATTGTTACGTAACAGTTTTTTGGGGCCCCTGCCATGTTTACTACATGACTTTCCTCTGGGACAAAATCCAGACAATGTGGTGATGAAGGGTACGCTTTCTGGACACTCTTTTTTCCCCTCTGTATCATTTGTTCCAAAAATTGGCAAGTGATAAAAGGTAAATTTGAAGAAAACAGAAGGTGTCTTAATGAAAGTAAATGAATGTGGCTCTTTGCCATGGAGTTCTTCTGCAAACCTGCAAGGCCATTTAAAGTCACATTTTTCAGTATTTTTTAGCAACCGCATGTTCCTCATCGTCCCATATGTGGCTTGAGATTATGGGTTGTAATTTGAAGCAGAGCTAAAGAGTCAGCTTGTAGTTGATTGATGTGGATGCTTTACTTTGAGTATCAGCAGTACTAAACACTGAGTACTCTGAAACATCAGCTCCTGGACACATCAGTCATAATTAGCGCAGATAACAAAGAGAGGATACAAAAGCCCCATCATGTCATGGGAGTATTATGGAAAAAATTCAGTAGGGAGGCACAAGAAAAGAAAGTGCATTAGGAAATCATTCTGTCTGATTTCAGAGCAGAATTTTGTACTACTTAGTAACTTTGAGGCATTTGATTTTACAGACTTTGTGTGTAATTTCCTAGACTCTTCTCAAATCAAAGCCTGAACAGAACAGAACTAAATCACTACAGCTCCTGCGTGCCTGTCACAAGTATCTACCACCATCCACAAGCCAAGACTCCTGGACCCAAAGCACAGGCAACATTCCTGAGCCAGGTAAGCGTCCTTCCTGCCAGTAAACCAGCAGAAGAGGTTGCAAGATATTTGCTTTTTCAGGTGACATTTACTACCATTAGTGGCTGACAGAAAAGGTAATTCAGGGATAGCAGAAAGAAGAATGTGTTCTGACAAGTAAAACTCTCACCCACTCTTCTCGGATTTTGTTCACAGTGCCCAGCATTTCCTATCTGTCCTACGCATGCATAAGGCTTTCTCTAATAGCAGCTCCTCTTTCTCCAGCAAGCCTCTAATATCAGTCCCACTGTCCTTTCTAAGACACTCTCAGCTCTCTTCCTTTGCCTTCCCTCCAAAGCCACTGCTCTCCCAACAACTCTTAGGTGGAATATCCTCCCAAACTCTTGTTCAGATGTGTACAAGTCACTTCATTCCTATTTTGTCTTCAATGACCCTGTCCAACCACCCTTTCTGTCAGAGTTTCTCCCAAGCAGCTTCCATTCTTGACTTCGGCATGTGAACTCTCTTCTACATCCCTGTGGCCTCCTGTCCTCCTTTTTGCCTGCTGAAGTCCCTGCTTATAATCACCTCAGTCATTTTTCTCTCCAGACTCAGCTTCCTTCTTTATTGTCTCCCTCTGCTTGCACCATCTCCATGACTCCCCACTCTCTGTCATCCAGCCACCTCTCATTCCTTCTCTCATTTTCCCCAGTTTCTAGGCCATACTACAACACAACAGAGACAACTTCCAAGAATATTTTTAAGGAATAAAGCAACATATTCTCCCTCAGCCTTCCTTTCAGAAATGACTCAATCACTTGGCTGCTATTTGTCAAAGTTTTCCACCTCAAGTTTTCCATCAGCAATGGAAAAGTGCAGCCAAAACTGTTAAAGCTTCTCAAAGTTATGAGCAACTGATACACAAAGCCATACCAGGACATGTTGTGGAGACTTAACAACACACAGTGCTGTCTGCCTCTCCTGGAGTTGTACTTACATATAGGTTTAGTGCTTTCATTCAGATTATTTGCTTGAATAAATTGGTTCCATTAGCTTTAACTTTGCTTCAGTAAAAAGTACTGGCCCTGGTTAAATAGGAAGGGTGGTCAGCTCCAACTTTAACAGACTTTGCTAAAAATTCTTGCTAAAAATTACATGCTTATGCACATGGTAGCTATGAGCCAGCTCCAAACAAGGAACAGAGCTTGTTTGCCAATGTCACACTGCTACTCTGCTATCAAATCCTTGTTAGAAAGTACACATTTAGTCATTTGACTCTAGTATGTCTAAAAGTTATGTGATCTGACATTTCCAAAATGTGTCTTCTGTTTGCATTTTGTCTATATATAATTTCTTTGTATCTTACCACTGAACCCTAGAATAATTTTTAGTAGCTTTAGGTACCCTGAGCTATGCAAGAAAAGAAAGGTATGTCTACAGACATGAAATTCCCAGGCTTTCATTAAACAAAGCCCATACATGAAGTGCAAAGATCTTCATAGAATATATAACAATAATGTACTTCCTTTCAAAATCTTTGCTGAAAACTAAAAAGACACATACACCCCCAAGCAGTGTCCTCAAAACTACAAACATTCTGCTTGTAACTTATGTTCTTTCTTGGAAAAAATATACATTACGGATAATTTAAAAGTTTTCTTACATTTCTCAGTAGTTTTGGTAGGCAAAAATCTTAAATATATATATAAAAAAAGCAACATAGACAAAACCAAACAGTTGTGAATAACTGTTTCAGTTTACTCCTGATGACTAAAAGACTAAAATAAACTTCGTGTTTAGTTCCCTACATCAGCTAAGAGGAAAAAACCTCTCATCTTTCACTTAGTTTTTGCTTGCTTGTCATCATGAAAGCTTAGAGGATACTGGTGCTGCTTTCTTTCATTTCAGATTTCCACAGACAAAACAGAAACAGTGCAAATAAAATGCCAGGGACAGTGAACTCATTTTATAAATAAAAGTTTGAGCACGTACCATATATAAAATACAGGAGTTCATATTTGGTCAGATAATGTTCTTACACCTGTTCATTCAGGCTTTGGACCAAAGCACTTGCAGAGCTAATGAATGATATCTGAACAGAGCTGGGTAAAAATAGATTTTTTCTTGTAACATTATCAAAAGGATATGACCTAACAGATGATGACATCTGATGGGGTAAATCACCTGAACTGGATGTTTCCTCATGTTTTAGGATTGGTTAGTATTATTCAGCACACATAAAATAGCTGACCTCTACTACACGACATACTATATTTATGGTCCATAGCTTACTTCTTCAGTCCTATATCAAGTTTATACCATAGTCCTATTTGTATTATACATCAAAACATTCATTTCAATTATTTCATTTGCAAAGTAATCCACAAGCATACAATAAGTTGCTTTACAAAACTGGTGCAGAACTTTGGTAGACAGCAGTCTCTAAGCTGTTTCCTCTTTACTGAATGTCTTATATGTTATGCATGCAGCTATATACATGTATTTAAGAATAGTAGTCTTTTCATTATAGCAGCTTTTGCTTCCTTGCATAAAAGGAAGATTGATAAAAAAGAATTGATACAGTATTCACTGCATTTTAGCTCTAGATGTCTGCTTTGTGACCAAGGCTGCTGTCTGTGAGCCCACTTAGCTTTACCTGCACAGCTGAGGACTGTTCCCTCTCTGCAGAGACGTTCACCAGTGAGTGACTCTGCCCAGCACCTTGCTGACATGGTCATTCAGTCAAACAGTGAGGATCAAATCCACTCTCTGCAGAGCGACCAAGGAAGATCAGCGCTGGAAACAATTTAAAACTGTGCCATGGGGAATAAAAGCTGTGCATGTCTGTATCAAGCAGGGAGGCAGGCAAGGAGCCTGTGTGCCTTTATGCCCAAATGACAGTGAAAGCATCGGTTGCCCTGCTGAGCCACTTTCAACTCATGCTTGAGTAACTTGTGCAGGCACTGGTGAGGTTTAGTGACATACAACAACAAGGCAATTGTGGCAATGTGCCTCCTTTGCTCAATATCAATAATGTTTTGCTGTGTCACACTCAGAGTTTACATTTTGTTTCAGCTCACTGTGAGACTTGGAAACCTTGGCTGAAATCTCCAGTTTTGTCTATACATAGAGCACAGTATCAGTTTAATCTGAACAGTTTGTCAAGCCAGTAAAAGAACTGGTAGTGCATGGATGACTCAAGAATGACTTCTTTGCTTTTGAATTACTCCAGATTTACAATCAGAAAATAACAGTACAATCAGATATTACAATTACAATAATCTTTAGCAAGCCCAGGGCTTTGGTTCTGACCCATTCAGTGAGATACAGCATATTGCAAAAGAAAGCACTTTTAATTACAAATCAGTGTTTGGGGAGTTCTCCAGAATTACGACACATTTTCTAATGTTATCATTTTTGTAGTCAGTACTGTCAGTGTTTTCCATTTGTTTCTGCAGGAAAGATGGGTTTCTGCAAAAGTTTAAAATTTTGGCTGTTTATAAGTTGGGCAGTGAAATCAGGCATTGTTACAATGCTAAATGTTAACAGCTCTGCTACTCATTTCCCTGCAGGTGGGACTAGAATTAAGCAATTAATGATTGTAACCATAGAATATAAATATCTCTACAGAAATAGATGCTCTCTCCTGAACTCCTACCACAACACCTTAATTAACTGCCTAGCACAGTAGCCAACATTCCAGCTGCCCATGAGATTGCAGCACAGTGTGGAGTTTCTAGTGGTCAAAAGAAGTAGAAAAATATTGATCTCTTTTCAAAGCAAGCATTCAAAATTCCCTGGAAAAACCCAAGGAGGAAAAAGTTGCCTAAGAAGCAAAACAAAAATCAGGTTTGCCAGAGCAATGTAGTTAAAATATGACATACCTTCCAACATGGTGAGGATCATTCTTGTCAACTTCTTACTTAAAATACTGATTTCAAAAGTAATTTTACTTTCTTTTGTGTACTGTCAGACAGGAGTGCTGCAACTAAATACCCAGAAAAATACATCTGATAGAAGTAACTCAATTCTGTGTCCAGCACAGATACACCTCGAGGCCTTTTCCAAATCCTTGTCCATTTTCACATCTGTAAAATGAAGCTAGATCTCAGTCTTCTTTGCCTTACATGGCTACAGAGATTAGGCAGGTATCAGAGTACTTCACCTTCTACCAGTGCGACACAGCAAATAGGTTCTTTTGCTGGGGGTAGAAAAACTCTTAGAAGGGCCTGGGGCAGAACAAGCGGGAGCACCTACGAAACCCTTTCACCCTGCAGGTTATCACTGGAGGCTACCCCAGCAAGCGAAGGAAAGTAATTACATATTCTCAGGTGCCTCCACTGTGGAGTCAAACTAAGTGTCATGTGCTGTCCTACCCCTACAGGAAAAGAAAAATCTCTTGTATTGCTTTTGTATTTGCCAGGCTGGTGATGACACTCATGTTTTAGCTGTTCAGCTCACAGCAAGGGAACACTCTGTACAAAAGCAGATTCAGCTTGCAGATGCCTCACAATATTTTGTAAAAGCAGGTAAATGCTAAATATAACTTTACAAATACAGCAACAGAGGAAGGGAGTAGTTAAGGAACTCAATTCCTTTTTTTTCCATAAGTCACTGGCAGACAAGCACAAAACAAAGTTTCCCCGAATTCACTTCCAGCTTAAGGTTAAACCAGCCAGCTGCAGGCATTTGCCGTGGTATGCATGGGTATGCATGTAACTTCATGGAAGTTAGATGACTTGCTTATAGCCACTGAGCCACCTAGTAGCAGGACTTTAAAAAAGGACATATTTGCAATTCCATGACCTAATAGACCAGGACTGGTCAACAGATCAAGTGTCTACCATGTTGGAGTGGCAGTCTGTTTCTCTTACAGAAGGAAATGTTAGGGAAAGGTTTAGCAGAAACAGCCAGGTATCTGTCCTTTGGCAAGTAAAAAATAAAGAAGAAAATGTCTTTCTTTTCCTTCATATAAATTGTGGCTTGAGGATTTTTTTATTTGCACTGCAGTCACACTAAGTTCCATACACAAACCAAATGGATGAGACTCCTGGGATTTTAGATCCCAATCAATGCAAACTAAATGAAACGATGTGTGCTAGGAAACAGGGTGCAATTCTACATAGCAACGGGACCTTTGCTTATCTTTTAGCTCCATGTGCACAGCAGTACGGTCCTTTCTACATATCGACAGGTGCAACTTTTCACGTAAAGAGCATCTCCTAAGTTCAATTTGAACTTTCAGTACACTTTTTAATGATAGAGCATTTAGGAGATGAGTGACTTGCTCTTTAGGAACTCAAGTGATCTTCTGGTTTCCGTGTATAACTTTAGAAGAAATGCCACTCTATTACAGTTGCTATTAGATTGCCTCTATTAGAGGCAATCTGAACGCGTATGGCACTTACTGTACATGAAAGTGTTTGTTGTACAACTGGATGGGCACCATGCCGGCCGAGCTCATCCATCAGGCTGTCAACACCTTACTCTTTTTCTGCAGTGACCTATGTGGAAAATTCTCTTACAAACAGCTGTTCAGATCGTAGGCAGACAACAGGTTGTCTAAAACCCCCTTTCAATTGTGCATAAAGGTTTGTGAATTTCTAGTTTCATCTGCAAGATAAACATGAACATGATGTTCTTTTGATTTACATTAATGATTTGTTTTATATTTTCTATTTTCAGAAACTCTTCTGGACCTCCTACCTCCATTGCCAAAAAAAGACTTTTAGTTCACTGACCTTTTCCATCTGATGTTTTTGTTAGGATGTGAATCCTGCAGATGGAATTGAATTGTCTTCTCTACTTGTGCTTTTTTTTCCTAAAGGGTTCATCAGCAGATGTAAAAAGACAGTTCAGAATCACGTGATGAAAGCTCAGCAATGGGTACTGTGAATGTGATAAAGACTTATATTTTCACAAAACTGAATTACTGTTCTGTTATGTAAAGCAGTGTCTTTTCCAAAAGCACTGAAAATGCCAGAGTGGCTTAGGAACCTATTCTTTTGGACTTTCAAGAAGACTTGAACCTTAGGCTACAGGCCAAATTAGTTATACATTCCCTAATTCCTTTGCATGAAAATTCCTTCTGAACAGATCTAGGCCTTGTGAGGTGCCAAAAGAAATAACTGATTGACAGCTGTTGGTAGAACTTCCTGAATAAATCCCTAGATGGCCCTGTGTAGAATTCATCTTCCTGGATTAGACATGTGAAGTCCTGAGCTGGTCAAAAAAGACACTCTTGACCTGTTTTTGACGTCACCTTCAGGATGAAACGTACATCTAGTTCGTTGCGAGTACTATAAAATGTTACCACTTCACTTAATTCAGAGGGAGCTAATTTCCAGATATCAACACTTGATTAGATAAATCCTCCTTTCAATTCAATTTTGGAAATAGGATTTAAGCCTAAAACTTCTTCTAAATCTTTTTGAGAAATCATCTGGTAATTTTTTTGTAGTCTAGCATAGACTCTTAATACCATATATAGCTAACCTGGCATATAGGCAATTTTAATAACAGCAACACCTAAATGTCATTCAGCAGTGTACTCTTAGTTCTCCAAAAGCTTCACCAGAAGTATAATTTCTTCTTTATAAAGGTGAAAGCAGAGATGCAGATATATTCTTCATACTATCTGGCAGTAATATTCGCCTATCTGGCTGATAAATAAGAACTCCTCTGGGAGCAATTTAGCGCAGTTCCTTAACTTAGCCATATTTAATCACATTTTGGAAGAAGATATCATTTATAGAATTAATTGTGCATGCAGTGAGCCTTGGGAGACTACTGTTTTCAAGTTAGTAGAGCTCTAGCAGTCCTCAGATTGGATTAGATTGTATTACATATTGATGTTTGACTGATGATCTGTATTAAATTTTCCTCCTAATGTGACATTTTCTTCTCTTCCAAGAGACATCCTCTTCATTCTTTTATTCATGCGCAAAGATTATACAACATTCAGTAATTCATAATGCTTACTCTTCCTTACCATTTCAAGTGAGTCCCATGACTGTAGTCCAGTGCACAGAACATTCCTTCACAAAATGCGGGGGCTGGTTTTATTTGTTTATCTTTTTCTTTACACATTTCCAGAATGTCAACTCTGACATTCTGTATTTTTTAGTCCTTTGTGGTCTCAAAATTATGGATTGCAAGCTTAGTCAGAGCTGTTATTGAGGGTGAAGTTAATCAAATACAAATGTCTATAAACCAGAGTTTTAAATGCTAAGAGCAAAAATATTTTTCCACTTCTCTTCAGAGCTCATTCTGTCCCATACAAACACATGGCAGATTCTTGTGCCATTAAAAACTTTTTTGACTCTTCTTGGTGCAAAGGTGTAGCAAATGCTAGTGGGAAGAAGGCTCAGTTCTGGCTGACTTCAAGAAAGTCAAAATCAGCCTAGGTTTCGATTTTCTCAGTGACATGAGGGGTATAATAATAATCTCCAGAGAGTCCCTTTCATTCTTGTCCATACTGATCGTACAGAAAACCCCTAACAAAAGGATTAATCTCAACAGACACAACGCTGTGAATTCAATTAGAAAAGGTACTGTTCCAGCGTGAACTGATGTGTGTATCATTAAAAAAAATCACAGTCCCATGATGGGGATAAAGGCGATGCAACCAGAAAGGTCAAACCAGCTACTCCTCTTACAGGGGAGCCATAGAGATGAAACTAGGGGAATACTGAAGGAATTCAATACATATGCCAGAATAACTGACACTGCTTGTGTTAATTAATATCCACCCACAGTTTTGGCACTGTCCTGTTCAAAAAGTCCCACAGGGTATGATTTCCCCAAAGTTCTGGTCTAAGGAATGCAAAGAACACGTATACCTCTACTATAAGAAATATATTGTTTAGATCCGAAGTCAATTTTTCAATTCCTGTTCAAGAAAAGAAGACCAATTTCTGGCTGCTTCTGCAACTGTTTTGCTTCTCAAAATGGCTGTGAGTGCAATATTTGGCTTGGTGTATGTATATAATACATATATATATATTTATACCACCTGTTCAAAGGCCAGTAACCTCAGTATTCAATATCACAGTACAATAAATTTAAAAATTCAGGCACACATGAGCAGCTTCATATTTCTATACTTTGTGTTCACAGAATTGGCCAAGATGTGGCTATTCCTTTCAAGTTCATCTAGAATATTTCACTCATGCTAAAAAATGGTATTTTGCTTCATGTCTAGAATAACAGACTTTCTGTTAAAACCATAAAAAAGAGGAAAATTTCCAAATCACAATGCCATTTCAAAACACAATTTTTAAGCTTACTAAGTTACAAAATGAAATACGCTCAATTTCCATTATTTTCCTTTTTCAGTGGGAAAATCTATGAGCATAGGACCTAAAAATGATTACTGTCACTCCTCATAAAACTGCATTTTTGGGCAGTTTCGCTATTCACAAAAAAGGTCATCAGTTCGATGTTCACATTACCCTTCAAAGGACAATAATGGTTTCTCTGAAGCATTCAAAACTCAGGAGTGTTTTGATATTGCTTACCAAAGTATTTGAATTTTCTTAGTATCCATATCTCTTTAGGCAAATGAATTGGAATATTGAAATCTACAAGCACACCCTGGGCTGGATAAAAAATCAGAGCACTTGTATTTAACGCAGCTAATTAACATCTTCAGTTAATACTGAGAAGCACTGAAATAGAGCTGAGGTTGAGATAGGTATTGAGATAGGTATTGAGATAGATACTGACAAAGAGCAGCTGCTTTAAAAAGTTCCCATCCTTTCTCCCAGCAACCAACCGCTATTCCTTCAACACAGCTCACATCCCATCAGTTGCACGGACACAACTGTAGGGCAGCTCAGCGAACTCCATCATTCAACTGATCCAGGCTAAAAATAATTTTGTAACTATTTTACTTATTTTCCTTAATCCAAAGCAAGAAAAGTAAGAAAGATGTAATCTCTGCTACAGTGGGAAAGGTGGAGAGAAGGGGCAAAGCCTTTCATTAGAGTAAGTACTGCTCTCAAGAGAAGCAGACAAGTTTTCAGGGACACAAATCTTTCTACAGGTCCAAACCAGAAGTATCAAATGTAAGACAACTACATTTTGGAGACAGTGACTCTGAATTTTTCTCAGTTATAGTAATCTATTTGATAATACCAGAGAGAAGAATTATAGAAACAAGCAGATTAGATAGGAAATGCAGCCAGATGGGGGATGATAGGACAGAGTAGGGACAGGTAAAGGACACGTGATGCTTCTCCCTGTTGCAGAAATCTGTGTATTAGTTACACATTTGTTGTTCCGGCAGTTTGATTCCAGTACTGATACGTGGGATTTGTGGGAAGATTGCCTCTGATGATGGCTTTGGTGAGGCTGTGATGAGACAGAGTTATTTTGTGCCTTTGCAGTGAGTGGATTGGTGAGATTTTCTTTTAAATTGTGATCTGGTGATAAGGAACCCAGTATAACCGAGAAGAGAGTAAATAAGGCCCAAATACAACAGTTGACTTCAGAGTTTATCAGCTATGAGACAAAACCAATACAGTCTCAGCCTTTAGCACAACAACGTGATCTACTGTCTTCTGAAGTTCATCAATTACTTTGTGTTATTGATACAAATGGGCATATCTGGGATTTCCACATTTCAGCAGACCTGCAGAGCTTGTGCCTGGTCTTCTGCTTCTTCTGACTCCTTACAAGAACCAAACACCTGGCCAGAGATGGGCCCATAAACTAAGAGAGACTCATGGCAAGGCTACTGTCACTTACATAGGTCCTTTACTTCAGGATTGTAACCTCAGTGCAGATTTTCACAAGAAAAAAAAGTCAGGTACGGGTGAGGTCAGCAATACTCCTGAAGAGTGCTGGCTCACTGGCATGACAACATGTAGGTCCCAGTTCAGGCTGCCAAATCCATACAAGCTGATCTTTCAAATACACAGAGGATCTTTTCTATTGGGGAAAAATATACTGGTTTAGTATGTGAAGCTAATTCAGGTGGGGCTTTAGGGAATGCTGTGGAAATAATTGAATACATCTTATTAAGAACATTGTTTGTCCTTGTTTGCAGAACTAACTGCATAAATGTTTATGCACAACAGACAATATGTTCAGTATCTTCAATATCTAAGAACCATGTTAAGAATAAACACTAATGACATATTTTCCAAGATACATAATACACTTGTTCATTACTCAGTACGTCTAAAGACAAGATTTGGGTTATTTTAACCTAGTCATGTGGTGGCTATTGTTGACTTTCCAAAAGGCAAATGGACAGATCAACAGCTAAATATTTGAAGGGGCTCCATATTTAAATATGTCCGAGAACCATAATTTTCCAAATCCATTAGGTATTATATTTGGGTAAAGGCTAATAATAATCAAGTGATACGATGGCCCAAGACATAGCCTAGTTTGTTAACACATAAGGGAACAGCTGCAAAAATAATGACATATTGTCAACATGGACTTGCACTTGGTCAATGCAGAAAAACCTCCTTGCAAATGTTAACTAAACATAAATCTGAAGTATTTCTGAGTTAAACTTCTTCTCTGTGAACATCCCACCCCTCCAAAAAGCAAACAACAAAAGCAAATGCGATATATTACTATTTTATAATGTTCTTTTTTTAAAAAATCATATTTTTTTTCAGAAGACAGAACATTTCAAATTAACATTCACTTTTTTAAAAGTTAAATTTTTTACAGTTAGGTAAACACATAGCCATGTTATCTCATCTTTCCATCGCCCTAACATAATGACCACAGCCTATAATTTAACAGCCCATACACAGGATTGCCACGGTCTACTTTAGCACCCAGAAATATGAAAACAGCCACAAAACTTTTAAATAAAATATAATATCTGACATAATTGGAAAAAATAGCATGTGTGTATTATTTCTTCACATCTCTCCCAAAAGAAGTGCTTGTAAAGAATGAATGGACTACAAAGAAAAAACTATTCCTATTGCTAAACTATGAATAAACTACTAGGAAATTTTATGCATTATGCTTTTCTTAAAAACTGATAATGAGTTGTGCAGTGAAATCTTTGGCAAAGGTTTTCTAACCAGGGTTTATGTAGCTTCAGCAAAATAAAAATGTAACACAAGCATAGCAATGAAATTATAGCGAGGGATAGTGTAGGAGAACCCATAAATTTGAAATTATTTGTTCTGTTCTTCATGAGAAAGAAGTTTATGGAAATATCCTCCAGCTTTGTTGCCAATGAGTTTGGACTGCTAGGCAATGCAATGTGTACGATGCTGGGGGTTTTGGTGCAGTGCTGATATCCCTCAGAAAAATGCAGCCCCTGTGCTCAAGCTATGGGAAGGTAGTGTCAGTATTACTTAAGACCCGCTCTTGTTCCTTGCTAAGGTTAACACAATATATTATCGTTTAGGAGAAAAGCCTCTTCAGTGCCTAATAAACAAGGGCGAGTTTTAAGAAAAATACTATGGTTTTCAATTTGAGGAGGAACTTTTACCTGCTTTGTGAGAAAGTATTCACCCAGGCTATTTCTTCAGCTGCACTAAAGATTCATATTTATACCATTATACAAAAGTAAAAGATTGGAGTAATTATTAAACAAAAAATAATGGAAGCTACACCCGTCTGTACTTACCACACGGAAGTTTCAAATCCTCTCAAAAAATGGTGTGCTTTGTTCTTCTCACACTACAGGAAGCTCAGTAATGGGCATGTTGTTGGTACCAGCTGTCATGTTAACTAGAAGTTTTAAAATCAGACTTGATAGGAAAACAAAACTGAGGTAAAGAGGATACCTTGAAATTGCAAGGAGGTATGGACCCTGTGATCTACCCGATACTAATGATTGAAGAGATATAATTTTTAAAATGAGAGCACTGCAAAGGATTTGAATGTTCTACTGCTGCAAGACATGTCACAGACACTGAGTATAACCATGACTTTTTAAATTTTTCTGACCTCTATGACCCATCCAAGTATCTCTGAGGAGGGCATCTCTGAGTGTCCTCACCCTCATCGTGTGCTGAGCCTCTCACAGAACGCACTGGCATGATTTCCTTCCTACAGCAATGTCCACTTTGTTTTTCCAAGCTGCCTCTTCTCAGATTGCAGTAACTGACAAATCTTGCCCTGGGTAATTTCGTTTGCTGGATATGAAAACTCCAGGACAGTTTTCACTAGGAACCTTTCCAAGGATGTGTCACCCTGAGTTCGCCTTGGACAGAGATATTAGGTAACGATTAAAATCACACCACCACAGCTGCTTCTTCCTGTATCAGATTAATGAACACTGTGCACCCTCTCAGAGGCCTATCAATTCAAAATAAAAGAGAACCTGATCAACAGGATCAACATAAAGCAGAATTTTCTTCAGTGTTATAAAAAGGCGATTAGGAGAAAAATGATCAATGCTTTTAACTAAGCAAGGAGAAAAGAATTTGAACAATCTGTATGATTAGAGCACCAGTTTCAAACCCACACAGGCAAACTGGTACAAACCTCTCCATGAATATCAGTGAGTGATTGAAACCTGCCTCACAGACAAAGATGTAAAATGCAAGATTACCCTTACTACAAAACCGTACTGTTTTAATAAATTAAGTTGGTTTTAAACTGCACCTTACACTTAATGAGTAGTCCTATTCACATTTTTACCCACAAGCAAACCAATAGTAAAGTTTTCCAGAGTCCTTTATCCTTGAACAATGTTTTTTTCTTATTATTTGTGCTGTACAACTACCTGTATAGGACTGTTGTTCAATACCATAACAACTGAACAGTCAGAACTTCAAATACGGAATGGGAATGGGTTTTCAACCTGAATCATTTCACTGATCAATTTATGGTCAGCCTCACACAGATTACCACAGCACAGCTGAAAGAAAAGAGCGAACAGCAGCACAAGTACAGGAACAACTGGTTCTCCATTTAGATGAGAGCTGAAGGTGGATAAAGATGTTTCTAGTGCTCTGGCTGTAGGCTAATGACAAAAGACCTTCAGTAGCACAACTGAGAAAACACAGTTGTTCTCCTCTGTCCCTCTTGTGTCGTGCCAATGAAAGTGGGGTTACATTAGTCAAAGAGGGGATCTGCATCAGGAGTAGCACCTTCACTCCGACAGCTTTTAGCACCACCAGGGAGACGGCGTACTCCCATAAAGCTGTGTTTCCATCAACATTCCTGTCCCATCAAATCATGTCCTCATTTCTGTGCATCAATGGACTTTCATGCAAAGGTCGTATTTCACCATTTGTCATCGATGCACATCACAAATAAATTGGAATCAATATTATGGTAAAAATAGCTAGCTGAGGAATGACATCCTCTATCCACACAACAAGTTTAATGTCTCCTGTAGGCATGTCCAGTCTTTATTTCCCTTGTGAAATCACCAATACAAATACTGTTCATAAATGGGCTGTGGTAATGCCACAAGTGGTAGTGAGCTTATTTAGCCTCTGTACTTAAGAACCAGTTTAAAGCTACATGTTCACTTTGAGCAGTATTGAACAGACATAGGCTAGGCACTGCATTTTAGTTATTAATTTAAACTGATGTTAGTTAACCTCAGAGTTTAAAGCTTTGATCTTACTGACAATTGGCAGAGTCTCCAGGACTGAAAAAATCTCAGTTACATCCACACACTCCTAATTCAGTTCAGTGTACCATGGCTAGTTTGCTTCTCCTAATTGAACAGCCATCACTGTAATAGGAAAGAAATTAAGTTTGCTGAGGTACTATGAATTTAGTACAACTGGTTCATCGGTGATGGTTCCTAGGGGGCGAAGATAGACCATCAAAGCTAAAAGGACAAGATCAACATGCAGAATGTGTGTAGTGGAAATCCAGCAAGGGCTGTCTGTCCACCAATCTGTGTTATTAACTGGAATTTGGAATTGAAATAAGAAATTAATTGTTTTCTAGGCAATGATAAGATAGAGAATAATTCTATAAGCAAATCTAAATTTTATCTTTCCACTAATTATCTTTGTTTTTAAAGGAGAAAACTCTCCATTAACTTAGCAATCTCCATTTGTTATTTCACATTCAACTCTACATTTCTTTCAAAGTCCTACAGCTAGTTCTAAATACAGCACTTCAGGTTCTCAGTACTAAGACTTCCCCAAACCTCTTAGTCTCCTGATTTTTACACACTGATACAGAAAGACAAGGGCTGCCCTTCTATCTCATGCTGACACCTCAGTTTCATGAATCAGGGGATTTTGTCAGTGGAATTCTTCTCTGCCCTCTCTGTCAGTCTTTTGTTTTGCATAGCATTGGTGCTCCTCCCTACCCCACATGCAGTGACACAATCATTTGCAAAGGGTTTCCAGAAGTACACTGAGCTAAACTAATAGGTCCCTGAAACTATGAGCAGGAGGTCATGCTTCTGCTGTTTATCCCCTACTAGCTCTGGTACTGATCAGACTCTCCTTAGAGATAATTTAATGTGCTAAAATGGCAGAGTAAAAAACAGGGTTGGATAGTTTTCTGCTGCTCTACCTAGTGAGCTACATCTGCTCACAGAAGGGTTTGACAAATATCGAAGCTGTCGTCCAAGCTGAGGTGGAGAGAGCCAGTGCAAAGCACAGCTCACTTCAGGGAAGGAGTGCAAAACCTTCCCCCTTCCACAGAAGTAAGCTGGTACTTTCTCCTGATCCCTTTTCATTTGCATTATTTTTAACCTTATCTGGTTGCCTGATCCAGTTCACAATCCCCCAAACAGTTGTGTCAACAAGTGAATGACAGCCTGAGCGTAGAATTTCTTCCATCAGTTTCTCTCTAAAGGCCACATGATGTCTGAGCAGTATTTTGCTTCAGACATGTTTATCAGGGTTGTTTAAATCAGACCATGCGTGGAGGGGTTACCAGGCATGAAAGATGAGAATCTGGTGCATTCAGCTTTTATAAAGGTTCTGTTAGTCCACTGCATTCTCCACTCTACCACAACAGGAAAAATAATATCAGGCATGGTGGGCAGCTGTGGTAAATTCCACATACACCATTGTTCTCATGTTGGTTTTCTTACTCAACAGGTTAGTCTCCACACAAACTAGAGATAAGCTGGCATCCCCCATTATCCCTAATAAGGTTTCATAACTACTCACTACAGATATAAAGGATTTGCACTGAAGCTGCTAAGAAAATTGAGAGTTCATCTCACAAATCTTTTCAGAATAAGGTAAATCTGATCAGCAAGAGAGGACCTAATTTACCAATAAGCTGGCTCCTGTACTTGTTTAAGAGCTACTTAGCTCCAGGAACGCATTTCAGAAAAGCACTTTGAACTATCAGAAAGTTATATATAGTGATAGGCTGCATTTAATAGTAGCAAGGTAACTTTGACCCTGTACTTTGGGTGATCATCAAGGCTGCAGAGGAATGACGGGTACATTCACCTGACTAGGATCTTCTGTGACTGCAAGAGTTCGGAAGAGGATGCTTCAGACAAAGCGCATCTGAGTTTGGGTGGCAACTCAACTAACATTTAGGAAAATGCCACACTGACCAGCCATCAGGACCCCAGCTGTACATTCTGCAAAACCTTTCTCTCCACTAGATCTACCAGTCTTGTATGGTGGCTAGACAAAGAGGCTCATAACTTCACACTGACATAGAGTTAACTATTAGAGTGCTGTCTGTGACATTTATTAATCTGTTTCTAAATGCAACAAGGAGTTTCTTTGGTGCCTTTTACCTCACTGATGCACCTTGCTCAATGTTGGGAGAAATTTCAGATTATTCTGGGAAACACTGGGCATTTGCATTCCCAGGAGGTGAAACCCTGGACCACGGATCATAGACCCAATGTATCCAGCAGAATCAAATCTCTGCTCTGCACTTCCTAAACTACCCATCTCCCATCAAGCTACAACATGCTGACAGTGGCAAGAAGATTTCCTTCCTTCAAAAGCAGCAGAAGAGCAAGCTAATTAATTAAAAGGTGGACTTCCCTACAGATATCATTACAGTGGGTTGTTTCATCTCCAATCTGTGAAAGCAGAGCAAAACTATAAATATACAGAAGCCATCTTTTCCCAAAAAACCTCAGTGCACTAAAAGATCAGTAGATCTTTTTAATGTAGAGCCAGTAATTCCATTTCTTTAAAGTATTCCCACTTAAACATTTATTGCCACAACTGTAAAGATCTCTGTGAGATTAATGTGGATATAGTTTTTTGAAAGGAAGAACTTACGGCCTGCACCTGAGATTGCCAAGGAGAGAGTCAAAGTTTAACCTAGGTTCTATTGCTACATTTCCCCCATTTCACTTTCTTTGACCTGTAAAACATAAGCATATCTGGATCTACAGTCAGCCAAAATCCCCTGAAAAGTCAGGCTGAGTACCCCAACAGAGACCCTGTACAAAATGATCCTTTCTAAGGCAAGAGAGGGAGTGGTAATACTGACTCATTTGGCTACATACAAATTCTCAAGCAAGTCTGGTTGCTACAAAAATTTCAGAAAAAGGCTAGTGAAACATTTGAAAAGTAAACTGAAAAAAAAAAAAAAAAAGAAGTAGCACCATACACTGAGACTGAGTCATCTCTGACCACCCAGCTCAGAGGGCACAGCAACAGCTGAGGTGCAGCTGTCACTCAACAAAGCGATCAAAATGCAGATTGATTGCAGACTCTATGTGACATTTACACTTTATCCTTTCAGGGTTTCACAGATTTAAATGCTCATGTATGTGGGATTTCTGAGAAGCTGAGAAAATTATCAGATATTCATTCAAACTGGGATAGATATAAGTGTGTATATATATATGTATATATATATATATATATATATATATGTATATATACCTTTATCTTTTGGGGGGGAAGTGCTGATCCTCCCCTTTCCTGTCCTTAACCCACCCCTGCTTTAACCCCTTTTAAGCAATAAAGCCAGTCGAATAAGCCTCCTCTCTGCTTAGTGCTTCTGTGAACATTTTAGTTAGACTTGCAAACGTTGCTAAACCTGATCCTCAACTCTCACAAAACTTTTCCTCACTAAATTACTGCCATTCATACAGCCAATTTGTTCTTCAGCAGAACTCCAACACAGCCATAGTAGCCAACAATCTCGAGAAAACACCAGCAAACCATTCCTCCAATAAGTGTAAAATTCTCAGTCACGGCCACCCAGACAAAAAAAAGAGCATGACCACAAGGATATAGCTAACAAGCAGCCCAACATCCACCTAATAAACAGTAAGGAATGGTATCTAAAAAAACCAGGACTTATGTCTGACATCTATATGCCTAAGAGATCAGGAAGCAAGAAAGTATTTTATACTGTTTAGCCCAGACTAGAAAAGGACATTCCTAAGAGTACATTTGCTATTTTCCACTCTTTGATCCTACAAACAGCATCCAGTGGGATAGTGGAATTAAAAAAGCCTGGCTGTTGCTCTCCTCTATTATCCCAGTTCACAATATTCTTGCACTGGCTAGTACTATGTGCGGAGGGAGGAGCAGAGGCTGGATACAAAAAAAAAAAACTTGAAAAGTTTACAGTTTTCTGCTTTCTGTGATTTAAAAAGAAACTCAGGGAAGTGCACTTTTATTTGTTGTTGTCTATCAACATACCCTATTTTTTCATTATGTAGTACAATATCTCTGTGGTAACTTCAGAGAAAATTCATAGTTGTTCTTAGTAAAAATAAATTTGGGGGGCTTTTTGTCTATGAAGTCACTGAACTTAAACAGATATGTACTGGGTCTTTTCATCTAATTGCCACTTAAGAATTAGCAATCACACATGCAGAGATTGTTAAAATTTTTTAGTATAAGCTTCAGTTTTGCTTTGTCAGACATTTGCAAAACTCTTGTCAAAATCATGTTACTCCTTCTTTGACTGGATATAATGATGTTTTCACAAGGGCAAAGTTTAGATAGACAAAGAGATAAAAATATAAGGTCACTTCAGTGAGGCAATCTGAGCTGGAAGGTACGTTTTGAATGAACAAATCTGTAGACTTTGTACAAGGCTTTCCCCTCAGCCCTGTACAGCCCTTCAAACAGACAATATCAGCTGGTGGCTGAAGCACAGACCAGAGTCAGCTTTTATTCTTGGCTTGGATGAAGATTTGTTGTGTGACCTTGATCAAGCTGTTTAACCTCTGCATTTCCTTATTTGTAAACAAGAATAATCACCATCCCTGAACTCACAGGCTTAATTCATGAATACTTGTAAAGATCCTTGAGATCCTTGCCTGGATGTTGCTATAGTAACAAGAAGCAAAACTACAATCCAATCGTGTATGATGTTTTCATGATCCCAGTCACAGTAGCACTCAAGCACTTCAGCTGTTCATTTTAATTTGTTTTGATGCAATTATTAGGAGTGAAATAGCAGCAATGTTCTATTTCATCCAGTTTTGGAGCTGGGAAAATGAAGTACAGACAATATATTGACCTCAAAATTGTGGTTTTGTTTAACTTTCAAATTCAGTCGTATACCTGAGGTAGATATAGGAAAAGACTGAGGAAAGGAGACTCAGACCTACATTTCTCTTAACATGGGTCCAAGTGTACACATGTACAGATCATATAGGCAGGGTGACCATGCTGCACTTAGCTGGACATCAAAATTTATCCCATCTGCCCTTCTTGCAAGATAGCTCCTAAGCACTTTTTAATAGACTTAAGACATTGCAAAATACATACATAAAAATCCATACATTGCAAAAGCAACGACAGGAGTTTTAAACAGGCTAGGAGACAGACACCACTTATCAAAATGTAGCAACACAGCTTCACAGAAATGGATGAGTGATCTATCAGTAGTCCAGTTCAGTCGGGCATAGCATAGGCACAAGCACGGGAGACTTCCCACTCTGCGTCAGTCAGCGGCACAATTCACACTAACAGCAGTCAGTGAAGGTTCAGTGACTAAGTCACCAACTCAGAATCAAAGAAGGAAAACTGCAGCAGGTCTGTTACATATCACATTAGCCTCTGCCCAACCAGTCTACTTATCTCCTGCACATGTGGAACTTCACTGGGAGCTGGGATTAACACACACATTTTTATGTTACATTTTCTTTTATATGTTGACATTTGTGATAAGATTTCTACAATAAAGTTTGTTTACTGACAGGCTTCCTTTGCTGCTCCTTCCCCAGTCACCAACATTGCAGGCAGACAGTTTAATCACAACATTGCAGGTTGGGAAGTGCTGAAATATCCATGCTCTAAGCCTGCTTTAGAATCTACTAACAGGGCATGTGGCTAAATCATCATATGGCTTAATCTATTGACATAAAAGCCAGCGTAGAATTTATATGGTGAAAGAATGCTTAAGTATAAAAGAATTTATACAACAAATAATTTCAGCTGATGCAGATTCAGCCACTCACTCACCGTCAAGATGCACAAGACTGCATCTGCTGCTACAGGAGTCAAATTTGAAGAGATAGTCTATGTCATTAGGTTGTACCACAGTCAGCAAGTGTTCCCTATGGCTGAGAAACATGATCTGAACCACGATCGTCATAAAGTACAAGATTCTGGAGTAAAATCTTATCACATGCCTAGATATCCTACCAGTGTAGGAGACAGGAAAATAGAGAGGAAGAAGTAATTTATTTTTTAAAATATATGTTATTATATGTTTATAAAGTTTTCTTACAATGTTTATAAAAAAGTTTTGAACTATCTTCCATCTCACTTTTTTTAAAAAAAAAGGATTAAACCTCCTTCAAAAAGCCTTCATAAATATTTTTTCTACAGTGTTGTAACACAAGTGTTTGACCTAATGCTCCTTTTTTCTTAGATTAGACCAACAAAACCTTGGCAGCAGTTTCTGGACACCAGTATAAACAGCTGGGCTCCCTGTGAACCCAAAGATATGCTTTAGAAAAAAGAGTCTATCGAAGACAGTTTTGTTTAAGGCCCTTATTAAAATGCTCATCCTGACTAGCCCACTGGTGACATAGAGCCAAAACACATTAGATGGACCCTATAAAAAGGTGTTTCTGGAAACCCAACTAAATTTGCCAAAGCAGCTCTTAGTATTATTTTGACTGTCTGCCAACACAAAGGTTTGCACAAAACGATAATCTTCAGTACCTTTGCTAAGGAACAGTGCAAACAACATTAGCAGCCAAACCCTGTTGATTAGCACAAGACTTCAGTAGGTTTAGCTGGCATGAGCTGCGAACTTGGTTAGCACAGCTGGAGTACTGTTTGAAATCTCTGTGGTGTAGAGTAGCATTGCATGAATCAGCAAACACAGATATAATCACATAGGTATGACACGTATAGAAGTCATTGTTGGTTATTTTATATCAGGCACTATATCTTTGCTTTCTTTCGTGGCTTGAGTTAGAGTAATCCACAAGCCCAGATTAAAATGGACAACAAACACTGTTCCTTGAGGTAGATAGTCTTGACTGCTTTCATCTCACCAAGAGAAAAGCAGGGCAGAATCAGAGATCAGATCTTCTTCATTTGATCCTACACAAGAAAGGAGAAAAAGGATAAGTGAAAAGAAGCCACAAGCTCTCCTGTTGGGATTTTGCCAGGTATTTCTCTGGCATGAGCAGTTAATGGAAAGACTAATGTCCTGAAATTTCAAAGACTGGCTTCCACTACTTCCACTCCTGCTTACAAAACCTTTCTATTACCACAACAAGTTGTCTGTGACCGGCCTTATGCTTTTAGCATGGGAGGGGACTTCCTTTTTCCCACCTTTTTTTTTTTTCAGGCTGTTTCTGACAAAAGCTGAGTACTTGGTCTCTTTGAGGCTCTTTGAGTGCTGTTTACAGTATGCCAGCTGCAGGCTAGAACAAAAGCAATAACTAATTCCAGAAAAGCCCTATTAAAATGTTATATGCTTATAGTCTCAGATTATCTCAGCTTTTACGTGTTCTAGAAGGCGTAAGTCTTCATCTCTACCATGCCCTACTGCCCTTTTTTCCCTCTTTAGGCTTTCTACAGCCTAGACTCAAGTTCACATTTTTAAAGATTTCATGCAAATTGCTCATGAAAGCTGCCATATATTCACCTACCTCCCTGGCAAAGCTGCAAAAGCCAGAAAAGCTGTGATTATCACCCCTCACATAGTTAAGATGCAATAGCAGTGCACATAGCAAAGCAAGAGAATATTTTAAAGACAAATATTGAACATTAAAATTTGACTTACACTAAGCCAGGCTTTATATTATTATAGAAAGAACTGCTGAGAACTGGAGTGCCTTCATGTTCACCAGCAAAGTTACTGTGTCCAATAGGTAGGTGAGAAAGGAAGAGGAAGGGATGGTGGAGATAAGGAAGCACACAGCAGCCATCAGGGAGACAGGTAAGCTGAATGGCATCTTAGTCCTAACGGTGTGCAAACACCTTTTCTCCTTTGGAAATCCAGAGAGAAAATGAGCTATTCCTGCTTCCTGCTCTAGGATTTCTGCTCCTTAGCTGAATGGCACAGCTCTTGAGTTTAGCACTGGCAAGAGGTCAGTCATCACATAAGCACGGCCAAGTGTTATAATTACTGTGTTCACATGGTCACTGTATCTTATTGCCCAGTTATTTCATAACTGAGTGCTAAGTACTGCACCAGCTCCAAGCACACAGCTCTCACTGACTTCTAGGGCTCCCTTTACACATAGGTCTGCTGGAATCAATGTTTTTCATAAGTTTATTTACCTGACCTTTCAATATTTTGGAGAACATAATGGTGCTTTTGAATGTTTGCGTATTTGCCTTGTCTACGCATGGAAGCTGTACTTACACATGTATCTCTTGCAGAATTCATTCATGAGGAAAATCATACAAGTTAACAAGTTAATCATTTCCCTGAATGTCAAAAGCCAGGGCAGATCAGGATGTGTATTGTGTTGGCAGTGCTGCAAACTGGACTGTTTTAGTATTAACAGTAAATTTCCTAGCCCCAGTAAGACTTTTAATAGGTTTTGCAGCAGGTTAACAACTAGCTATGGATATTTGCCATAAATAATGCAAAGCACAGGAAAGAAAGGTGTAATTATTAAGAAAATAGTAGCTTGAGTTTTCAATTCAATAAAAAGACTCCAGTGCTTTCTTTTAGCTTTCAGCTTCTGAGTAAAACAGATATCCTGCCTTTGTTAGAAAGAACAGTGATTTCCAGAACCTACTGATCAGCACGTTTTATATCCCAAATATTCCAAACCAACACCTAGTAAGATTTTGTTATGGCTGCTAGCTGTGGAACGTGACTGTGTAGTTATGAATACAATCGTTTCCAGCTTCAGCTACATAATCAGTGAGGCCAAAAAGGCAATGTTTAGGTGCATAGAGCAGAGTGGCAAAGTATCCTCTAGCTGCTCCACCTCACCATCAGGTAGATAAACAAAAACAGCCTTGTGAATGCCTTGTGTCAACTGGGGTGACTGACATGCTGACACACATTCTGCCATCCTGGTTTTGGGGACAGCAACATTTGGAAAGGGGAACACGAACACTTGAGAAAGAAATTTTTCTTAGAACATGGACTATTTTTTTCATCCATTTTAGGAAGGTAAAAAGCAGCGAGATCCTTACGGTGACTCTTGAGATAGCCACCCCCACAGCAGTCACTGGTGATAGCCAAGAGGAAGGAATCACACTTATGTTTCATCAGACACTAGTTTTCTTTGATAATTCCCCTTCTCTCATTTTCTTCTGGTTGTAAATTATGAGATACAAAGCATGTGTAAGCTATGTAACATTCTGCCTTTCTTGTCTGTCCCTCTAACTTCCCCTTCTGTCATCCCCAAATTTTCTTCTTGTGATTGTTTACAAAGTGCAAGTAGAAAGTAGGTCAGACAAATGGAGACTGTCAGATGACTAGTTTCAATTTATGGACATGTTGTTGTCTCTGTAGAACCATAGCATTGTTGTTACAAATCCTTAAAAGTTTGTTTTAGCCTGAAAGGCTTTTAGACTTACTTCACTGGCAAAGGAGAAGGCTTTCTGCAGGAATTTCATGTGATTAAGTCAACAGAACTCTGCCTGCAGAGCACGACTTCCAAACATAGGGCTACATTTTTGTGTAATTAATTCTTTACCTTTTCCTGCTCATAATGGAAACACTATGAGAAGCCTAAACAATTTAACAGCTGACGGTTTTTTTTCTTTTTTCCCCTCGCCTTTGCCCACACACTCCAGCCCCAAAGTCTCAATGAGTGATTTTAGTTTACAGTCATAACCAGCACTGGAAACACATGCTTCATGTATTGAAATGCTTCATACAGCCACCTGATAGTGTCCCACCGTGCCATGAGGAGTGCACACCACACTGGGTGGTGCTAATGGCAGGAAAGGGGTATGATTTACAGTTCTTTGAACTCCTCCAGCAAAGCCACCACCAGTCAGTTACTGTAGCAAACAAAATACTCTGACAGAAGCATGACTGAAGTTGACAGTAGTCTCACAAATATCAGCAGAGTCTCCAATAGTGTTGGCAGTTTTAGTGAATTGATGGCTGAGCAAGCAGTATCTGCTCCATTAGTCCTACGGTCTGGTAAGGCCAGGATGACAGTTTTCATGGTTTGTTGTCAAATCACCTGTCAGAACAACTGTCTGTTGCCTCTAGACTCCTGTTACGTGTGTGAAACATGGTACAGTAAATAACCATAGACTGGTACTTTCTTAGACTGTTTTAATACATACTACAGCAGCAACCTCAAGCAGCGTTTTAACTCCAGTCAAAACAAAACCCCATTCAGATTTAGCGGCTTAAACAACAGAGTAATCACTTCCTCTCTTTCTCAAAAAAACTTGATAAAACTGCAGGGCAGAAGTGCAGAGAAAAGAAAGTTCAGAGGGGCCAATAAACATGCCAGAGGTAAAATCCTAATACTACTAAAATCCATGGTGGTTTTGCTATGAATTCAGAGACCAAAACTTAACTTCATATGTTTGCTTTTGTGTTACTCAGTGAAACAAATCTCAGAGACAGTGGTCATCACTTCTCCCATTCATACAGAAGCCATTCGGTGGTGGGGCTATATGGTGGGGCTATCCCATTAGATTGGGATCAGCAGTGGATAGAAGTCAAAGTATAAATTTCTCCAATAATCTGGCCCATTCCTTTTGGAAAAGGTCCCTCAGGAAATTTAACTGACGGACTACAGAGCAGTCTTTAAATTGGATGAAACTCAGAGAGAATGGAAAACTGGACACCTCCCCATCTATATTGCCCACATTATGCCTAATGTAAAGGCTTACATTTTCCACTACTTATTTCCTGTAGATATATTCCCATATTTGAATGTATTGTAAAATCTTGCCCTAAGAAATAATGTCTCTCCCTTTTTCAAAAGGACAGTGGAATGTCTACAGTGGCTAATACTTAGAATTTCATACTGTAAAAATATACTACTTTAACTGTCATGGGTGGGTAGGATTCATCTGTCCTGATGAGTCTGTCTAACCAGGTGGAAGTTGGGTGTCCATTCTCACCAGCTCCATAGGCGCTCAGTAATAAGGGAAGAAGTTCTGTGATATCAATGGGGTGATTCCTCCTATCATAAAATACACTTCAAAAAGGAATGAGATCTCTCAAGGGCAATTCAGCCTTTCTTTTAATAAATATTTTTAAAGCAAATGTTGCTGTGATTAATCTCATTAACTCTTGGATTCAAGTAATGCATGGATCCAAGTAAGACCATGGAAATGAATCCATTACTACCACAAAAAAAAAAAAAAAAAAAACCAAACCAAAACCAGTTCTAAAACTGTTAAGCTGTAACTACTTTCCTTTGCAACAGAAACTTATAAACATTTCAGCTCATAAACTCATGGTACATGATAGCTTTTGTATCTTATGCTTTACCATGACACCTGGATATTTCTAGTTTATTGGATCAATGTGTTTAGCATGAAAGCCTCAACAGCACTTGGGTGTATTCTAAAAAACTCTTCAGTTATCTCACAGCACTCAGTTCAGAAAACTGGATTAAGTATAGAAGGCATCAAGAGACTTTCCAAATTCAAAAGGCCTTCCTAGCCAGCTAGCTAGATTATTAGTCACATGCCTTCTGAAGCTATCAAACTTTTGGTCGTAAGATTTTCAATACTGTCAGTTTAGTGCTTCCTTCCTGAACACAAGTATTTTTACTATTCCAAGGCAACAAATCCAGATCTCTTTAGAAAGTTCATTGCTAATGGCAAGGAATTCAATGAGTGGCACAGACTTAGACTTAATAGCTTACTTATTTTGCAGCAGCCATCAATTCCATACACATAACCTCAAAACTTCATTCCAACCTGTTGTTTCTAATCACTAATTTTTTTTCCAACAGGCTGTTCCTAATTACTAATGTTAGTGATATTACTTTTCTGATACATTCAAAACTTATTCAGTCTTCATCTAGTTTTATGCCATTGGAACTTGGACATCCCTCCATAAAATTTCGGAGACAAAAAAATCGCAAAATATGCCAGCTATATCAGGTATCTCAAGGTTATAGTAAAACACAGTGAACACAAGAGAAGCCCATTCTGCCTGGTGCTACCCAGTCTAACAGAGCATGCTTACATTTCCAGCAAGGCATGACTGCATTGTATCAAGGTATACTTGTAAAGGTGGCCCGCAAGCAGTACAGCAGTGAAGCTACGGAACTTGGCACAGACTGCAAAGCCTACCTGAAAAGCAAATTCAGAAAGTTAATCTATGCTGAATTCTTTGCTGCTGAATCTGTACCGGTAAGAGCATTTGACTGATGTTAATTAACTTAAAGCGAATTCAAGTATTTGTATGTAAGATGGAGTCATAATGTGACTGCTACGTAAATATCATTGCAGTAAGATATGGTACTTTCTTGTGGTTGTCAGATTTAAAGAAAGATAATATCACGAGAAAACAGGGACACAGTAAAGACAGGTGGCTTCCTTAATTTCCTGCTAAAAATAGTATCCATCTACATATACAAACTGCCTGGCATGAACTACAGTGAATGGCTACAGAAAAAGATAATTTCCAAATTTAGTCTCTACGTATTTCAGAAGAAATATCTGTAGTTTAAGACAGCCCAACATACTTTACTTTCCTTTATCAGCACAGTGTCAGCTTCCTGTCAATTTCTTGTCAATTTGACTTCCCAAATTCACCCTCCCATTTCCTCAGTCTGAAAAGCAAAAATAACAGCAACTTGAAAGTTAGCAGAAACAAGGGTGGCAATAGCGTTAAGGATGGATATTTATAGTCTTTTCAACTCACTCCAAGGGCTATGAAAGCTATATAGAAGAGTTATTTCTCTAAAATATTGACTTACTACTATTTTCTGTCTACTGCCAATAACAGCTCCCCTAACATACCCGCACTGCTGACTGCATAAGTCACTAGGAAGATGACATCAGACCTTCAGCATCAGGAAGTGATGGCATTAAGCAGTCACTGACCAAATATATACAGGAGGTCTCTGTTACACTGATGCTGTTATACAGTCCCCTGAAATTGTTGTTTCCAAACAATCTTCTGATACATTTAACATCAATACATAGTGGTTAGTTTTTGAGCTCAAGCTGGGAACTGAAAAAGAAAATAAAGGTGACAAAACTGTGAATACGCAATCAATGAAAAAAGGGGCTCCTTTGCTTCTTGGTTCTTTGTCAAGTCTTCTAGCTGACTCAAAAAGTGATAGGCAATGCTAAAACTGGAATAGTAATACCTCATACTTGAAAAACAAACCATTGAAAAGTAAAACTGAACACATTTTCAAAGGATGGATTGAAAGGAACTATTTCAACAATAAGCTCACAAATAACTTGGAAGGAAAAGCAAGTAAAAAAGGACAGAAAAAAATCAGAAAGTCATGTAATACAATTTTTTGATTTAACAGTATGTTGGCTACTTGTGCTGGTTACTTGGTTCTCAAAGGTAGGACAAACTCTCGGACAAGTCCTATGCAGTGAAAACATGGCAATTAATGTCTAAACATACAGTTCTAATGTTTAAGTCTGGAAACTAGATGCTAACTTTCTCTACAAGGGAACTCAAATCTAGGAGCTCATACTCAGATACAGCAAAGTTCTTCATGGTCTGTTATACAATCTGCTGTAGACTCCTCTGTACTGCCACAGTGACACAGTAAGGTGTCAGAGAAGAAACTGCCTTATTTGGCCGTTAAGAGTTCAAACTTGCTCCTACTGCCACAGCCCTAAATCCCACTGGCTTTTGCTTGGAACTGGATTCAAAGACCCTAAACATGAGCTGCAATAAGGCTCAGTCACAAATTAAGCAGATGTGTTTAACTCCCTCTCTGAACCGCTGAAGTTATCTAACACCAGATGACCAAGTTACACCATTTCAAAATAAATATAGGGTGCTTTTAAGTCATTTTATCATTTGAAGACCTCACTGGTAGTAGAAAGGAATAGAAGCAGGACAGAAGGTAATGATACTCTAAGAATAACATTCCAAAACAATTACTTTACCCCAAAATCCAAAACCTGCTCTCAATCTATTCTCCACCCAGCCTATAACTGTGGTTATAATCATGACCCAGGTGTAGGACCTTGTCCTTGGCCTTGCTGAACTCTGTAAGGTTCACAGGGACCCACCTCTCAGGCCTGTCCAGATGCCTCTGGATGGCATCCCTTCCCTCAAGCATGTTGGCTGCACCACACAGCTCCGCGTCACCGGCAGGCTTGCTGAGGGTGCACTTGATCCCACTGTCCGTGTCTCTGACAATGACGTTAAACAGCACCAGTCCCAATAATGATCCCTGAAGAACATCACTGGTCTCAGCCTGGACATCGAGCAGTTGACCACACCTCTTTGAATGAGACCACCGAAAGGAAATGGAAAAAAACACAAAAGATGTCTTCAAGAAGTGAAATTCAATGCTTCAGAAACAAACCAGGGCACAACGTGGCTGTTCAAATCCCGGAAACGGAGATGATCATCCAGTTGCATCTTCTCCAAAAATATCCACTGTGTATCTAGCAGTGTGAAGACTACTTTCCTAATGAGGTGAAAAAACTTAATGCAGGAAGACAGGCTGAAACACTGAAAACTTTAGGCATGGATGAGTTTGAGACTACTCTGGAACAACCATCAGAAAACAAAGAACTCTTAACCAGAAAAATAACAGGCAGCAGAATTCTGTGCGCATTCCTGCTCTGCTTCCAATCCCCCTGAGAACAACAGGGGAAAAAAACTGGGGAAGTTAAAACTGTTCCCCCAAGCAACCTAAGTTCCCTCTTGGCCTGCTGCTATTACAATAAAAGCAAACCTATTACAACCAACTTTAGTAAACTATGGCACAGGTTTTTAGAGCTGAAAGAGTCATCTCAGGCTCCCTTTAAAATTGGTGAAGAAAACAGGCATTTAACAAGTCATTTATCTGGTTTACTTTAGACAGTGGCACTGGGATGAGAAAAATGGTGCTGTAAAATGAAAACAAGCCCTAGAAATGCCTATTTCCCTCTACACACAATAAACGAAGTCCAGATGAGGAATTGTCTGTGTTTAGTAAGATGAATCCCACCCAGCAAGCCTGTGGCATACATAAACTCCTCTCAAAGGCCTTTTGTTATAGCTGTTACAGTTTGCATCATTTTCAGGCTATCAGGCAACAAGGGTGCCTTCGTGATGATCTCTAGATGGATAATGGAATCACAAACATTCAAAGCTCTTCTAGGACTTCTAAGCCATCAGATCCTACTGTAGGGACTGTATAGACCTGAGGGGTACACCTTACCATGTAAATACTCTACATGATAAACAGGAAAGAAATAGATCAGAGAAACACTTTTTTCTACACTGGGAAAGTAAACTCCCTCCCACTGCAGAATCTTGCAACAAAATCTGAAAGACAGAAAACTGCAAGAAGATACGCTACAAATTTTTAAAAAAAAAAAAAAAA
>VZRR01011338.1:382434-408857 GCA_013398015.1 Oreocharis arfaki
GTTAAAAAAAAAAAAAAAAAAAAAAGATACTAAGCTGCATTCTTGATCAGAAAATCAAAATACCAGCAACCCGGAATCTACAATGCAGCATGAAAAATAATCTTTGATTGAAGACCTACATCATCTTCCTCTCTCCATTTTATAGCAGTATTGAACATGGATGGAGGAGAAGATTTGCTATTAGTACTCAGAAGCAGCTATAGATGCCAAGCTGAGCATTGCCCATATTGTAAGCTAAGCTTGAGAATGGTCTAATATTTGAAAATCCAGCTTTATTTTTTATTTGATGGAAATTTCCCAAAATTAATTGATAAAAAATCTGCACGTTTGATAACAAAAACAGTCACTGTCTGGATAGGGCGTACCATCACAGTGCTCTTTTATGCTCCCTCAAACAACTGGTACCCAGGGCAGATGGAACTGGCATATCTCTGACTCCAACAATTACTACAAACACCTTATTTATCCATCTGAATAGGTCCACAAAGGACATAGTAGTTGCAGATGCTACGTAGAATACAACACGTGGCATTCGCCATCAGAACCATCGGAACCATTTCACCTGTAGAAAATCTGACTTCTTATTAGTCTTTGTTATAAAGCAAAGTCTTGTCCATCCTACAACAGAAAAAACCACTGCAGTTATCAGTACAGCTTCACTATCTTATAGAAGGCTTTTGAGTACCATGTTCACTTTGCAGCTCCTCATCACAAAAAAGACATTGACGTGCTGGAGTGAATTCAGGGGAAGGCTACCAAGTTGACCGGGAGATAAAGCATATGATGTACACAGAGAGGATGGAAGAATTGTGTTTGTCCAGTCTTTATAGGAGAGGAGTTAGAGGAGACCTAATTGGGTAGGAATCTGACTTGATCCTTTTGAACCAGCTCGGTGCAAGCAGTTGCACTAGGTGACCTTTCAGAGGTCACTTCCAACCTAAACAATTATATGATTCTATGAAAGGGATGAGAAAGAGCAGAGAAGACTAAATACAGCCTTGAGGAAGTATTTTCTATGGCTTTAACACACATTTCCATCATTTCTTGAAGGATGCTTAGTCAGTATTGAATACTCAGAAGCTGTCTCACCCAGTTGCCTGCCAAATAATGACATGTTAATGTAGTTGGGTCTACACACAGACACTCGGACTGCCCACAGACCTCATCCTCTTTCACATTAAGCAATGATACAGCTGTCCTAAGGACAAGGAACCATCTTATCTGCAGACAACTGAATCAGCCAGGCACACAGCCTATCCACAAAGCAGTGATGTTGCTCTTATGTGACCTTCAAAATTCCAGCACTAACCAATGTTTTTCCTGCTGGAGAATCGGCTGTTTTCATGTGCCCCCAGATTCAGGAATAACAATGCCCTAAGGAGTGCAGAATGAATAGTTAACACATTTGGCTTCAAGATGAATACTGCACAGCGTTACAGACACAGTTACCAAGATCCTCTTACATGCTGTGTGTATTTTGCCAATACAATCTGAAGCCATGAAGAAATATATTGCCAACAGAAGCAACCAAATGTGAATGCATTCTGCCAAAAGAACTTGCTAGCTGCACTATGCCAACAGACTGTTTGCCAGCTAGATCTCCTCATGCAGAAAAGGCTGTGGATTGCCACTGTCTTTCAGACTCTCTGTCAGATTCCAGTATTAAATGGATGGATTAACATTTCGCAACCAACAAGGTGACACTAGTTATCTTCATAACTGCTTTTAGTCACTAGTAAATACTAGTCAACACTAGTCAACATGTCAATTTACACCATCATCTGTACTGAACCTTGCAAATACAAGGCTGCAAATATCTGGAACTGCCTAAGTAGATACACTATATACGTGGAATTACTTAAGAACTCTGTGAGGTTTCATATCCTGCTACATATATTACAGGCTTACTACTCCACCTTGTACACCCAGACACAGTAGACACGATCCTGAAGTACATTTACATGCTGTGCACTAGTACAAATCAAAAGGACAGAAGTCTTGTACTAACAAGAATGGTTTTAAGTCATTGTTTATTGTTCACATTAGGATTTTGACTTTGCAGTCCCAACAATAAAACTACCTTGTCAGAAAATAAGGTGATGATTCAGGGTATTTGGAAGGTCTCTGAAAAAGATGTTTTTATTGTTGTTTACTAATCCAATGAATAAGGAACTTTGTGGCAATGTACTTAACCTGATTGAACTTCTTATGAGCATTTGAAAGTCTACCCAAAGAGAAAGAAAAAGAATAACCTAAGTACAATCTGGAGATGAACCATAAAAGAACATCCTGACAAGGCATCTGATTTGCCATCTTCCCAAAACATTCAATGTTCAGCATTTAACCTATCAGAAATATTTTGTGTCTTGAGCTTCTTTTATCTTCAAGAGAAAAGATAAACATTAGAAAGTACTTTAATTTTTTCAGTTGACTAAGAGGGACTTTGTTAATGAAAAGAGAGAAGACATAAATGCTGTCAAACCAACAAGTCAGCAAAGGGAAGATACAGTTACCCTTGAAATCCTTCCTGCAGAAACCATAGTACACTGAAGAACAACATGTAACAATTTTGGCCACTTCTTTAACATATTCATAGCCAGGCATCTACTGAAAAACAAACTAACAAAGCAAACTTTCAGTCAAAGGTAACACTCTAACAGATCATCTCCACTCCCTCAGCAGAGCATGAGAGAGATCCAGTACAGAGGAGGGACTGGTGAGTAAATAGCTTACCCAAAGGACTCAATGACAACACTCAAATACTGTGATGGTATGTACAGACTAAAATATGGGATCTGTTGAAACAACAGAACAGCCAATGCCTAAGGTAGCGCTGCACACAGGGAAATTGTACACAGTGAGAAATAAGAAGCTACACAATTATAGATCCCATCTCTTATGCCTATACCAGAATGCAAGCAAAAACATTAAAAAATTGTTATGTCCACCAGATATTTTAACAATGTCATAGAAAAGCTGGTCCTGCAAACCACACGAGCAAGATTAATCAGATGATCTCTGTCATAAACACTATACAGCATTTACAATTAGCATTAATACCGATTAATAAGAACTACTGGTATCCTGTAAAATTGATACCAGACAGACATATTCAATAGCAAAATGGTTCCATCCAACAGTGTGAATTACAGTTAATGACTCCCACTGCAATGAACTTCACTAAGATTTCTCTGGTCAGGATTCTAAAACCCGGAAGGCTCTCACCTTCTCAAGTCTGCCCTGATTTAGATCCCCACAGCAACTAAATCCAGCTGATCAAGAATATTAAGGGGAAAAAAGAGATGTGAAAATAACTGCTGACTTAGAAAAACTACAGTCTGACACCTCTGAGGCAGCAAGATGTCTCAGGAATCCATATTCATAACATGGCAAAAGAAATTCTGCCCATGTTAGGAGAAAATCTAACAGAAGATACTTTCATGATGCATAGGCTGAGGCTAAAAATTAGATGGATTTCTTGGGGCAGAAAGCTTGTCAAAAAACTAGGCTGAACCTCATGATTGCCTTGAAGACATTCAGTGAGGGGTGAGGAAACATGAGGTGCCCATCACTAAACTGTCCCGAGAGACCATTTACACACGTTAAGTTTCTGAAGGTAACAATATACTCTCTGTAGTCATAAGTCCTGGAAAATCTATTCTCTACTTAAAAGGGATAATTGAAACTTCATAAGGAAATGTATCAAATACCAATTGCTTTCTGCAGGTCTTAGGTCTCTGAAAGGATCCAGGTGAAGAAAACAGACTTTTAGTTTCTCTCCAAGTTTCAAGCCATAACAAACTAGGATTTCAAAATAAGTTTTATATTCCTATGATTCAATATCTGTTTGTACAGATTAGTAGGCAAACTCTTGCAAAGGCCCTAGGCAATTAGTAAATACGTTTGTGCAAATATTATACTTAAAATGTAAATTGAATCATGCTTATTATCTAAAGCCTTTCAGAAACCCTCTTTAACCACCTAATTTTACAAGTTAGAGAGAATTTTGCTTTTGACTTCCGTGGTTATAGGATTGGCCCATCTCGACATAAGCTGAGACATCCATCTATTAAGGATTTCTTAGAGAAGCACACTCAGCCAGCAATACTTGCATCTTCACTGAAAAAATTTTCCTCTAAAAAGCACTTACCACACAGTCATGTGGAGCAGACAAAAATACTACCAAAGTAATTACAATGTAGACCAGCTCTGACTCCTCAAATCTTTGAACTTTGGTGCAGTTCTGGTTGAAAAAATTCCACTATTCAAGTTCTGTGTTGTTTACACCAATAGAGATGGATATTTATCCCACCTACTTATCCTTCCCACTTTAACACTGTTGCGAGGAGGTATTTCTGACATCCACCTACGCCAGAAAGAATCTGGTCTACAACCTTTTTAAATCCCAGTACTCTGAAAGACATTCAGATAACTGTCATAGAAATTTTGTAATACCTGCTCTTCATAGTTTTACCTATGCCCCCCCAAAAGGTCAGATCTGAAAATCACCACTCTAACCTCTATTTCTAGGACACATGCTAAGATTCTAGAATTAATGCTAAGATCATTCGTCAGCCAGGTCTAGCTAGAGGCTAGCTGGGTAACACATGAATTCAGCTATGAATTCAGCTATTAATTCAGACATTTTTGTTCATTGAACTTATTTTTGTTTATTGAGCTTATTGCTTTAAAACAGGTAGTATACTAACGTATAACTTTAATTTTGGCTACAGGAAGCAGTTTTCCCATCATGGCTTTAATAAAGTCCAAATAGGAAACACAGACTGGATGGGAGAAGCATATTTTGGAGGATTCTTGGGGTTGATGTTATCATAAAGCTCCACTTCCTGTGAAATACTAGAGCACAAATCAAGCAGGTGCAGGTTAAGATGAGATTAAGTGGTACTCCTTCAGCAAGTAATGTAATATTCCTTCATCGCGTTTTCTGGCCTGAGGGTGAGAGTATAGTCGCGGCTTGGGAAAATCTTGGTGGATGTTTCCTTGTTGAAGAGTACATTCAGAATCTCTAAGTCCCATGAGCATTGTCTTGAGTAGACAGCTCTTTTTCTATGAGCTTTGATAATCAAAGCTAAGCTTATCTATTGGGTAATTACCTCTTTTAATGTTTTTATTCTTAATTAGAGGCATTTCTGGGATAGCATTGGTGTGTTATCACTTCTCACTCAGGCCTCTGGTGACTGAGCCAGGCTAAGGGTTAACTCTGGCTTAATTAATGTTTTATGTGCTATTCTGTGAGTGTAGACTTCAAGCTTTCTTAGTCTCTAAAGACTTCCCCTCTTATTTTAAGTATTTCAGGGAACATAATGTCATAATATGTACCTGCACTGTTGTCAACTCAAGGCCTGTTTAGGCCTCAAGACATTAAACTCAGGATGACATAATTTGAGCATCTGAACGGCCTGAACAGGATTTGTGAGAATTTTTTTTTTCTTACGAGTGTCTGAGACTGCCTTTTCTTCCAGCATTAAGTATTTCAGCTGGAAGGACCTGTTTTTACTAAAGCACAGCTTGTAAGGCTGAGAACTACTATAATTTTTTTCTAGTGTTAAAAACAGTATCTATAAAGGTCACCAAAATTGCATGTGTTAAAAAACTATAAAGACATTTGAGAAACTGATCTTTTCAAAATATAATGGAGTAAGCTTGAAATATTATTCAAATTATACAGAAAGTCTTTTTAAAATTACGTGCTGAATACAGCTTTGCTTCATTAGTTTTTCTTTGGAAAGATGAACAGTGTTGTTAACACCCGTTCACGCCTTGCAGCATGGCATTTGAAACTGGCAGCACTCGGCTTTCTAAAAATCCAAGGTCTATTTTGCCTTTTAAACAAAACACTTCGGTAAAACTTAAAAAGTTTGTATCATCTACTAAAAGTTTGTGTGATCCACCTAAATTCTGACAGTAGAAGGTGAAATATTGTAGTATAATTACATTCTCTTTAATTAAAGTATGACTTGGTGTTGTCTTAGATTACCATCACTATTGCTTTTTCACACAGGCACAAATATATGCTTAAACACTTAAACTTGGAAATCTGATTTTACTGTCATTGGTAGATCACAGTTAACGTACAGGAGGACAGGACACTCAGAACCTGAGGCTCTTTTAGAACTGCCTGCAGAATCAAATATAACTCTGCATTATCAGCCCAGTTTCTTTGGCCTCACTATGATCGTTACCTCTTATCATGTGGTTTCTCTTCTGGTAATTTAAATATCCTGGAATCCTGTTTTCAAAAGTCAGCTTTATCCACTGGGCACACAGAGCATTCTTTTGTGGTGGCAGCATTGACAGCATACAAAAAATATCTGGGAAAAGGGCACTGATCTTTTATTTTTTACTACACTCAACTGTCGGAAACAGCCTAATACCACTAACAGTGACCAGCTTCTTGTACACACTAAAGGTAATTTCTTGTAACTATAAAACATAATTTTATTCAGTAATTCCATTCTGTACCGTTCTATACCAACAACTTTAAAGGCAACAGCTGTTGGTATACAATTTGTTGTATAAAGTACACTAGATCATTTGCAGAATCAGTTCTTGCTCTGAAAAACATAAGCATCTTTACTTTCATCCTTAACAGAGTTTTATTCTGGTTGCCAAATCTCTCCTACCCCCACTAGTTTCCATATGTAAAAGCCACAAGGAAACAGGACTGAAAAGAATCGATTCAATCTCCAGGTTGTTATCATCTCAATGTCAAAATGTTGTTTTTTAAACTCACCAGTCCTAAGGGAAGGCTTCCACTCTTACACCCCATAATTGAAGGCTGGGTGACTATAAAAACCTTACTGTAAATTACTTTAGCCTAGTTCACACCCACATATTCTTATCCCCACATTGCTTTTCAGTCTAACTGTATCTTCCCCTCCCATAGGTTTATAGAGATGCAGGCTAATTTAGTGCTTATGGACCTTTATAAGATGCTGTCCATTCCTGTGATCAACCTCAGAGCCTTTCCCCGAACGTGCTCCAGTGTTAATTCATCCTTTATGAACACAGAACAGTAGAATGGTACACATTATTTCTCAAAAATTACACTAATGCCTTCCTCTCCGTTCTATTGTAAACAATTTCCTCACTCTTTGTGCGTAACTGCACATAATGTATCTTTTATTAATCTTGCCAGACTAAATTCAAGAAATTAATACAACAGAAGACTTAGGTCCTTACGTGCACTGTGCTTACAGTCCATTCTAGTGGGACTAAGAGATGAGAGGTCCCTTTCTGCACCCTCATCACAATCATACTGCTAGGTCATGCTGGCTGCAGCCATTTCATTAAGATCTTCCTTCCAGGCATTAACAAATTTAAGTCTTTTTATTACAGTTGTATTTCCACCCATGCACATTCTCTGAGGCAGCAGACTGCTTTTCTCAGGAAATCTTCACCAGCCCCTGTAAGATGATCTGAGAAGCAAAATTATCTTAGCCCTGAGAGGATCTAATTCAAGTTAGTCCAGCACATACCAAACTACCAGAGAGTAGGTGAGTTTGGCTTCGTTTAAATGAAGAGGAAACCTGCATTCTAAATCATGCCTATGAAAAAATGTTTTAAACTTCCTCTCTGCGTCTCATTCTCTCCCAAAAAAAAAAAAAAANGGTGTGGGTTAAACTTTTCAAGAGTAGCAGACATACAGGCTCATCAGTCATTTACGAAAGCGGGACTTCAGGGCTTTGAAATTAACATTAAAGTAAGTTTCTAAATTAGAGAAGACACTAAAGCAGTGCTTCAGCAGTAGAGCTGGCCATTTGATAGCCCAAAAATAGCCATTAGCAAAGCAAATATAACTCTAAAGAGATGTAATCTATTTAGAAGAACTTTGGAAGGTAGAAGGTGATGGAAGGAGAGGAAAATCTAATGTAGAGACCACTTATAACTTATGATGTAAATGAAATACGATCCCATGGCATCTGGAAGCTTGGGTTATATTTGTTCATGAGATACAAGCTCCTAATCTTCTATATAGAGTTATGACAGCATTGTAATACTACATTTTTTTGCTCAGACTCTCTAAAATTTTGAAGGAAAAGGAGGTAAGAGAGTTGTAACACAAAGTGTGAGAAATTACTCTCTTATGCTGAGCAATCCACTGGCAGTTTTGTGCTCTTTAGTCCTCTTTGGAGGTATATTGTTTTCAATAAGACTTTGTTTCTGTCCTGACATCTATCACGTCACTACGGCCATTAATATGTGAAAGCCTTTTTTCAGATCCCTGCAAGTATCGGTTCTCCTATCTTCCATTTCCTGGAGCAAATACATGATGTGGAAGGTGATATTTTTTCTTTGAATATAATAAAGGCTACAGAACTAAAATAAGCTGAAAAAATAATTCCCATTTTCTGTCTTTTGTAACCACAATTCCCCCTTCTACATAGAGTAATCGCGTATGTTCATAGAAAGGAAGCAAATGGCAATCCAATATTAGGTAAACTTACTGCAGCTAAAATTAGAGAGTAAATATCAGTTCACTGAGAAGTTACCCTCAATTCATTAGCAAATGTTATCCTCAGTATCTCCATATATACACACTGCTACACATTCTTCTAATTCTCAGCAAATGGATTTGCCTCCTTTCTCATTATGATTCTGTGATTGTACTCCATCTGAATACAGTCACTCTAAAGAAAGAGATGCCTACCCTTTGGTTGAGGTTATATTTTTAGAGTGTCAGTTATAAAGATATACTAAAGCTGTAGCTCCCTTTTACTGGATAATAAACATAGCCCAACAGCTGAAAAGATATATTTACAATCTTCCCCCAGAATCCTCCCAACCTCTTACTGCTAAGAAAAACAACTGGGCCACTGCAGCATGTCCCAGAACTATTTTGGTATTGGGGAAAGTGCAAGTTCCAAAGCAGTGTGGAAAAACGCCCTGCCAGCTGCTCCCCTCTCATTCAAATGCAGGCTTAAGAGTGTTCCCTGGTCAACTGCTAGATAAAAGCACTTTCAGATAACTTGCTTCTACATCATTAGTGCCACATCCACAGAGATTTTTATGTGTCTAAAGGCTTAAAGGTTCAAATGAATTGCTGGAAGATAATCAAGTATCATACCTCAGCTGACCTACAGTAATTGGCTGTGTAAGTCAACAAGAAAATGCAATGCAACTCAGAACAGCTCAGCTTCCTTCACCAGGGAACATTCTCACTCACGTTACTTTGTCTGCCACATACCAAGAGGAGAGAGCACAGAGGCCTATTGAGGCACAGAAACATGTTACCTCACACCAGCTGGCTCTGCTCTGAGCAACATTCGTATTTATAAACACAAATCTGCTTTCAAAGCTCTGGCACCCGAAAGTCATTGGTGCTTTAGCTCTCAGCAGTGATGTTAGCCAAGTGCCAGACGTCGAGAGCTCGGTTTAGCTGAGCCCTCCAAGGGCCCATCTCCGGCCTGCTGACCACAAGCTACGGCCTAGGCCTGTGCTGCCCAGAGGCTGGCACACTAAGGGAGGAAGAAAGCGACTGCTCAGCCGAGGGGGTTCAAACACGGATTCTGACATTGTTCTTGGAAGCATGAGGGCATTGGCCTTTTTAAAAGGTATTTATAATGTAGCTCACGCTTCTAAAGAAAAGTTCTAAAATATGAACCTCCAGTGAGTCAAAACTTTGTGAAGAAAATAAAAAGTCATGTGCATGTGAATTTTTTCTAGCTCACATGAGCTCCTGGGTTCATATATATGGCATTAATGACAGTGATAAGTGCTATAATGACAATATTAAGAGGTGACAAAGCATGCTGAAACTGATTTAGTCTGAGGAAGAAAAAGACAAAACAGTTGGATGGTCTATATGAAATGCACATAAACACAGTTTTTGAGTCAAGCTGGGCTCAAAAGCCAGACAGACATGGTCTGGCTGCTAACGCTGAAGCATTAGTGCTCCCCTGTCAAGAAGGCAGTTTTAAGTTCAAGCAAGTAGTCATAATATGTAGCATCACCTCTTTCATTTTGGCTGTTCCAATTCTTCAAATTAATGCTTTTCATTAGTATTAGAATCTCCACTTTCTTTAGAATGAGTTTCAGGCTGCTTGTAAGTCACAGTCAAAAGAAGAACTGAAGCTGACCTACACTAAAACTCAATAGCTATAACCAAAGTAGCACTGCTAAGGCTTCAGCTACCACACAGTACCAGGATACTGCCCAGATTTGTACAGCTGAAGGCAAATCCAACGCTCTTGTACTTTCAGTGCTGTTGTCTAGGTTAGCTAGACCAATGTGTGAGCGTTGCTATCCCACCTGTAACTGCAAAGTAGATACACGGAGTTATCATTAGAGCTCTGAACTCATACACACAATAAAATTGGCAATTTGCCTTTAGAACTATTTGAGACACTAAATTTTCGTGAGTAGGCTAGATTTTATTAGAAACTATGGATCACAACTGGAAGGACATTGCAAAGCAGTAAGGTGTCATGAAAAAGCTGAGAAGCATCTCGGGAATCACATCTATCTCAGTGCAAACGGTGCCAAACTTCCAAAACATCCTGTAGACTCCTATTTCAAAATGAAGCTGGACATTCACTATACCACATTTCAATTGCCTACTTAATGCTCTTACGAACTCAAATTATACTAAAATATAAGGGGAGGAAGTTAAACTGTGAGAAACTATTAGTCTGCCAAGGCTAATAATTTTCCCTTTATACCTTTTCCAAAAGCAATATAATACAGCATAGCAACATGAAACTCTACTTTGCAGTATAAGTATATATTAAAGGTAAACTATATTTTACAGACATGCAGCCCCACTGAGAAATTGTTTTGAAAAAAGTACCCTGTTGATCCAAGCACCCAGGAAAGAATCAAGACTAACAAAACACTAGAATTTAAAAATGCCTTAGAATTTCTGGGATTTTTATCCTTTACTCAGTTTCAGCTCTAATGCTTTTATAAGCAATAATCAAGAGGCCTTGTTGCAGACAGAGAGGGATGAAGCTACAAAACAGCACAGCCATCTGCCTATCAATTAAACTTGAGCACCATTGGAAGTGTTACTGCCTCCATATGACCTTTCATATGTTCACATCTGGTATAACACAAATTTGTTTTAAATATATTCAGATTCTTCTTGAGGGCTTTGTTTTTTGCCTGCCAATAAGTAAATTCTCTCTTCAGTTTCCAGCTCAGGATTGAAGGTAAAGGCTGGGAGCTTCTGCTACAACTTCCATCAGCAGAACCTCTTGTGTGGGCAGCTCCACAAGAAACTCTTCAAGGCAGACTGCCGCTCAGAAGACATTGATGGCTGTGTTTGCATAATGTAGTGGCAGTAGATATAAACACTGAGCATGTTTTACATTTCATTTTAGAGCATATGAACTATAGGCATCCAGAACACAGGACATAAATTTCAGAGGAAAATCCAGAGTCCCTGCCTGTCACTTTACCTTTACAACAATGGTAGCTATGAAACATGCCACAACACAAATTCAGGATTAAAACCCTTTTTTCCCCCTCTCTTTTTAATAGGGTTGAGGGGGACATTTGGATTTAATTGCACACAAACATAACATAAACCAAGAAACAAGCAGCTTCCTAAAATACAATTGCAAAATGCAGGCTGCTGGTTGCAGAATGGACTATCTTTTTAAGTTAAAAAGCGAGAAACTATATGCATCATGCACTGACACATCTGCGGCTGATGCAGAATGAAAAAACCAAAAATATAGATGACACACAGAAATTAAGCAGTCTTTGCTGTGGGTTACTGTCAATGGAAAGCTCAACTTGACTGTCACAAAGAAGCAGCTGTCAGCAAACTCATTGCTGCTCGAGGCCCGAGGGCTGACTAGCACTGTTCAAACAATGGGTGGGACCAAAAGAAGTGGAACTCAAAACGTGCTGTTTGATCCCATCCCATCCATGGTTCCTCACAGTAACATTGTTCTGCAGCCTAGCCAGAAGACACATCTGCAAGTGCCTTTAATCACCCAATTCCTGTTGATTTCAATGGGAATCAGGCTCCTAAATGCACTTTTCTGTCTTAGCATTACTGGTATTGCCCTCCAACAGCAGTGAGAAGCTTTTGTACTACCCTACTTCTGCTTCAATACCTTTCCAGGAGAAAGGAGGAAAAATACACGCACATCTTAGGCATAATTCATGTCCGTTTTGTAAGGAGATAACCACATAGCCAGCACAAAAAGATACATCAAGAAGCATATCATTATGTATGGCTTTTAATAGTAAGTGACAGCAGTAGCTGGCTACCACTCTATTATCATAACTCTTCCAGAAACTCTGACAGCATAGTCAAATATTAAGGAAATTCCTATTCGCCTCTTTCTTTCACACATCTTTGAAAATTAGCTTTAAGACTATGCAATTGTGTTATATTTAACAGCTATTTCACATGCAAAATGTATTTGGGCATAGTTATCCTGGCTGTTGAGCAGTTTGATCACACTGGCTTATAATACCACAATGAAACGTGTATTTAAGGTGACTCTCTTTAGAGTTATGTTCTGTTAGTGTTCTACCCCCCTTATGAGAGATGATTGAAGAAGAAAAGAAAAATAGCATATGGCAGCTATTGCCAAAATAAACACATACCACATCTTGTTCTGAAAACCTGCATGCTCCTCAGTTACTTTAAGAGTAAAAAGAGCTTTTAAATAAATCAATTCAATTTATTGCCTCCTGGGTTTTGATTTTTTTTTTTTTTCTGGCAATGGGACATCATTGTTGGCATCACAAAGATTTGACACTCATTTTAAAAAAAGCAGCTGTGCTGGAAATCATGAATGTCAAAGAAAATTGAGAAAGCTAGCACATGCTGAGTCTTGTTCTCCAGCATATTAGCAGAAACGCATTCCAAAAACAGGTTTTATCCTAAGAAACCCTGATTAGGGGTAGAAATTCTTCTTGCAATGGAAAAAGAGTGAAATATGCAAAATGATAGCCATTATTAATATTACTTTTAATGCCTAAAGTCTTAAATGGTTCATGGACACACCACCACAGACACCACTTATTTTTGCATGCCACAGTGTCATCACAAACTGTCAGCAGTGACAGCTGACTGACAGTTTATCTCCTTTTGCATAAATGAGACATTGCTACTGGTCAGACTATCCTGCTCCCAAGGGAAAAAAAAAATCAGGAAAAAAAATGTTTCTTTCTAGAACAAGGACCTTGAAAAGCAGGATTTAAGATGTCATCTGGTCAACTGCTCTACTCCAAGGCAGGACTGTTGGGGTTTAAATGGTATTCTGACATTTTTGACTCTGTATCTAGAATAGCCCATATCTGATTACTAGAAGATACAAATGAAATCAAACCTCCCCCACTCAGAAGAGGCCTCTGAAAACTAATTATGGAAAAAAATATGAAGACTGATACTCTAGGAGTTGCACTTTAATTACATGTTCTGATCTCTGGCAGGCTGTTGTAAGCTGAGTGTTGTGCCTTGAAAGTGATGCTTTAAGCTTGAAAATCCCTAAACAAAGAAATGGCTAGGTTGGTAGTCCTTGCCATTGGCTGACAACAATTCCATACACTGTAAGCACATCAGAACAGTGACCAACAATTGCCTGAAAAAACAATACAGAGAAGTACCAGATTTATTTTCTTCATCTATTAGAAATTTTGTACCAACATACTGATATCATTACACACGTAAACTGATATGTCCAGCTTGCAGGTGAGCAAGTATTCCTTTCTCACCAGTGAGTAATGAGAATTAATGTCATTTAATCTATCAGGTGATAGAAGAGTCATCTAAGTAACTGAATATTTTGTTCCTCCCAAAGACAACGTGATTTTAAGCCCGTTTATGTAAGATGCCTTGAATAAAATGCTTCCCTTCCGAAGATATTTTTATTTCCTAACTGCAATCTTACCAATCACTTCTATGTAACAAAAGCATCAGACTGTAAAAAAATTAAAGCTAAGCACATTTTCAGAGTTGTTCTCCTGTTTAGTCATCACATTTTGGGAACAAAATGTTGGCTCTTGGTTAAAGAGGAAATATCAGAAATACCATATGCAATGAGGTTCCCAAAATGGTAGCTGGTAGCAGCAGAAAAGTGCTTTCACTGATGCAAAAACAAAAACCTTAATCCCCACGGGCAAATTAAATACCATTTGTATTAACTGCAGCTAGTATACACCATAAAACCATCTTTGTTCTCTTTTTTATTTTTGCCATTCATATATGCCTTTCCCTCTCTTCATACCTGCCTTTCCCTCTCTTCATACCTGCCTTTCCCTTTCTGCTCCATTCTTTTTCTTGATGGTCACTCTTGCTATTTTAGTTTTCAGAAATTCTTTCTATCGTTCCACTTTACCTTACTTTCAGATCAGCCTAGAACTCACTGCTTACATGTTCTCAAACAACAATCATTCTGTTCTTGAAAAAAGATGAGGAGCAAAAGCAAAAAAACAAAACAAACAAAACAAAACAAAACCCCCACAAGCCAACTTGCAACTATTTCAGTTTCACAAAGCAGGCAATTTGAGATGTTTACACTGCTGAAAGAGGGAGACTTTTTAAAGAAAAGTTTAAATTTTTTGTATACTATCTCAAAACAAAGTAAGAATGATTAGCTTTACCCTTGCAAAATAATTATCTAGGATGTACAGAGGCCAGTCTGGCCTGAATTACTGTTCGAAAATATTCCTTGCTCATAAAATCAGTATCATGGCTAATGTGAATCTACTTAAGTGACTCTTGATCAGCCATTTAAGTGACTAATTAAATTATCTACCATTTTGATGCTCATTTCTGCACAAGACTACCATTAAAATCATAGAAATAACACTACTAGATAAGCCAGTGGTCCTGATGTTCCCAGAAACACTTGCAAAAAAGAAAATCCTTCAAAGGATGTTCTAAGAATCCCTGATGTGACAAATTCTTGAACTGTCTGCCCATTCGGGAATTTTCTTTTAATTACAGAGAATTAATTATTTTTACATTTAATTCTTAGACTTTATTTCAGTTGTTTCAAATTTCTCCTTCTATATCCATACAGCAAAACATATTATCAGAGACAAATGTGAGATTGTTGAGAATGTGAAATTTAATTTTGCTTGAACATTTATAAGACATCCACATTTACCTTACTAAGTAAAAAGTCTTCTGAAATACAGATAGAGAAATAATTTGGGTAGTATAAACAGTCCAAAATGTAAGAAAACCACCATGGGCCTAATCCCCCAGGTTTTCAATGATGACAACAAAAAACACAGAAAAATACAGGACTTCTGATTTATTTTGTAGTAGGAGGCAGGGAGGGGAAAAGCATTACCAAATATTGAATGTTTTTATGTGCAGCAAGACACAAAATCCACAGCATTTCTATCTACATCCATTTAATTTTGTACTTAGGAGTCTTCTACACCCTTAAAAATGCATACAGTACTACAGCATATACTAGAACAAATGTAACTAGCACATACTAGCAAATAAATATTTTATCCAGCACAAATAAAGAGTAAGCACAGCATGCTTACTCTTATAAGCTTACCAAATTATAAGTGTCACCAAGACACATAATAAGAAATGAAGGCAGAGAGCAGATCCTACTGCCTTCATTGCCTGCAAACCTTGCTACAGATCTGCTCTGTTCTCCACTGCTCTCTTCTGTCCAGTCACTGAGCCTCATTTTAGCTTTTGGGGGCTTAACTGTCTACCTCAGCAGACATTGCCTTCACTTCACTCTTTGCTATGATTCTGACCCTTGGATGAGGCATTCCTTTGCCAGCTGGAGTTCTCTCTCATTCTTAGGATCTCTGTGAGGATCTGCTCTTTGCTAGTTCTCAGTAGGTTAATCTAGCTCCTCACTATTCCTTCTCAGATTTTGTTTTTAGCTTACTTTTGTGCTCTTACACAGTGACAATTCATTCACACAAATGGTAGTTAGGTGTCTCTCTGCCCTTAACAAATATTTATTGCCCTTTCTGCACACCCAGGAAGACTCACCCATTGCCTGGCACAACCCTCTATCCCTACACTCAGGCTGGCTCCATACATTGCCGTATATGTGCTGTTTCTGAGCACATTCTTTTCCCCACACTCACTCAATCACACCCTCTTCTTCCTCTAGTACTCTTCAACTTTTAAAGCACAAATATATTACTCACAAAGCTGAAGCTTCAAGTTATGTTAGATGTGAATGTTACCAAGCAAGAATGATGAAGGTCAGTGTGTTAAGAAGTTTTTTCTTCTGGCTGCAGAAAGAAAAGGTGCAGTGTGCATTAGTTAGCAGCCGATGAAGTAGAGCCATCCAATGGTTCACCTGAAAAGCCAAACATGAAAGAACATCCTGTCTGAGTTTATATCATACCCACACTGAACAGGTGCTCCAGTGTTCTTATGATGAAATAACATTATCTAAGCAGCTGGATTCATAAAGTATTACTCAAAAAGAAAATACATGAAAATGTAGTTTCTTTATATCATTTTACATTTATAATTGGGTTTAGTATTTAAAGTCTATTCACTAAGAAAAGCAATGAGGTGACATACTGTACATCAAGCTAAAGCTCATAATGTGGCAAATGCTTGGTAGCTATAGAAATGAAAGATGTCTTCAAATATCTGCCAAGACAGCAAAATGATGGTTGCATATGTAGAAGTTTACAATCCTTAACATAAGCATGAATTTTACAGTACCTTTAGAAATTAATCTACTGAAGCAGTTTCTCTGCATGAATCAAAATCATTGTAACAGGAAAGTCAGTAAAAGAACCAAACTTACCTCAAAATAAACTACCATTTCTGTATAATGCATGGACACAGTATTTAAAAACTGTTGAGAATGGGTAATGTCAGCATCAATTTTAGATTTGTATAGTAAAATACTTGTACTACATGTTCATTCTTTGTAATTTAGACTTTATTATATAAGAGGCCTGTAAATCGGGTTCAAGTGAGAAGAAACTGGGTGGCAGACATTACCTCATAGTTAAAAGAGACTGCTCCCATGTTGTTGAACAAGGAAAGCTTGCCATTGGAGCCAGCACAATACAATTAATATGTAATTATTCGTAATTTTCAGAGGTCTAGAATGAAATGGTTTCATGATCACTAATACTGGGGCAACACTTCACATCAAACTCACAACACTTACCAAGCACAATACCAATTCTAAAACTGGATCTATTCAAGTCCTTTTCACATACATGAAAGGCCCAAAAGACTTCAGCAGACTTTTGACAAAGTCCATCTGGCAGCAGTCTAGATATAAATACTACATAAAACTGATACAGAGAGGATAACACTTCCCAAGTTTAAAAAAAGAAAAGATTAAAGGAAACACCAGAGGTAATCAGAGAAAATCAGAAAAGGAAAGTGATATAAAGGCTAAAAAGCACATGCTCACCATTTATATTACAGAATTTCAATTCACGCGTTCAGGTTTTATTTATTTTACTGGGCTTTGTTTGGTGCCATTTACAATGCATCTCTAGAAATTATCTGCACTTTTGGTCCTTCTATCAGGGGAAAACCAGTACCCATTTGCCAAATGTCCAAGTATTCAATTGCAAAATCTGGTTTCAATCACATTTCAAGGCAAGCATCTTGACTCTAACAGATGATTTCAAAAGCCATGTCACCACTTTGAATAGCAACAAATTTGCGGCTGCAAATACAACTGATCTTTTAGCATTTTCATAATCAGGATACGACTTGCGAAGCCTTTGCCTTCTAAACATCTAAACTAGATCTGTCCTCAGTCAAATTCTAAATCCTATTTCAAACTTAATTTAAACCACAATATCTCCATTTCTTTCAAAACTCAAACTGACAGGATCTGTAGTAAAGCCCTGTCCTTGGTGGATCATTCTTATAAGCTTCCTGCTAATACTAGCAATCCATGGGATATGTTTAATCCATGGGATCTTTGGTCTCTCCATAGGGTTAGTGTTCATCATTCAGGCAGAAGGAAAGAGTGACAAACACTGAACCACAGAAATCAGGTCTATAATTATCATTGAGAAAAAAAAAAGAAAAGGTTGTTTGTGACATCTTTTATGCTTCTAGCAATGCATTGCTATTGCCAGAATTTTCTTTCCTATATAAAGATGCCTTATCTAAACTCTTACAAATAGTAACACTAAGGTTCAGAAAATAATATAAAAATCGAAAGAAAGTTCATCCTTTTCCATCCTGTGAGAAATGTCAAAACTAGCTACTAAAATTAGAATTAAGGTGTACCCTAAACCCTTGTCCCAGAGTCTCAATTTATTATAAACATGTAACTTAAGGAGATACACTGTCTTTTTAGAAATTTTGTGGTTTTTTCACCTACCCTTTTTCTACAGTGAAAATATTAAATACTTATTCGGAAGAATCAGTTTTAACTTAATCAGAAATTTTACTCATCTATTACTACTTTTTCCCAGTAAAAGCAATATTAAAATTTATGTCAAATGGAAAATGAAGCTTTTTAAAATCAAATTTTAATTCTAAATATGCGTAACATATTTAGAGTAACACCGCTAAAACTTTTTAAGTCCTCTACACTCCACTTGTTGAGAATGAGAAGAACTCAGCAGCATCCCTGAAAACTCAAATGCACAGTCACATAAGTAAGGAAGCTTTGAGATAAAGACGAAAAAAATACTTTAGGAAATCTTATGATAAAGATAGAGCTAGAGTATCACAATGTAAGTCAACTAAGATCATGTGAATAGTTCTATGTAATATGGTCGGTGAAGTAAAATTACAAAGCTTGCACAAGCATTGTGGAAGGATGGAATTTGTTGTGATAGTTATTTAATTTAATAGGACAACAAATGAAGTAATATGGCAAAGGTAGAATGATAATAAAAAAAGCAGCCTTCAGATGACTGACAAGGCCGCAACCTGAAGAGGCATTGTCTATCAATACTAACAACAGGCAAACCAGACAAATCCTAAAACAATAACAAAACTTTTCTCTTCTTCCTGAGAAACACTTAATTATCAGAGTAGAAAACATTTTTATTCTATGGAGGAATCCAAAACAGCTGGATTTGCTCCCAAACTCAGGAAATAGGGAACTTCAATAAAACAACAGACAGATCAACTCTTAGTGTGGTTCAGCTTTACAAGCAGTAACAATAGAAAAGGTATTAATTTACAGCATACTTACATTAAATACCACTCCCATCAATATTTTAACAGTTGTTACCTAGACAATAGTAAAATCTGAGCCTCATTACACTGAAAGATGCGAAGCTGTTAACACATCTGAATGACAAGTCGAATTACAGAATCAAGCAGCCCCAGTCCTTTATTTGAAATTGCCCACATTTATTGTTTCTCAGGACAAAGTTCAACAGCCATTTACTCAGCTTCTACCGGAAACAAACAGTAGTTATAAAATAGTAACTAAAGCCTGATAAACTAACTTGGGGGAAACTCTGGGATGAAAACTTGATTTTATTCTGTGTAACTGCGTTTTTTGTATAAGTGCATTTTTTTTTCTTCTATCATCCTAAAATTCGGAAAATTGAAATTACTATTAAGAAAAACTGTATCATTGGTGAATGCTTCTCAAAACTACTTGCATATATATAGTGGACTGCTCTCATACTTGCTGTATGAGAGGAAAACCCCCAACTATTTACAAAAAGAAACCAGTTTCAACAGATACTTACCAAAATACGCAATCTGAATAATTTAAACTTAAATAAATGAAAATACTTAAATAATTAATACAGATTGTGCAATAAAGGAAAGCACTCACTCAGAGCACTGGTCAGAGTAACAACCAGAAGTTCCCTACTTGGCTTTTCCCAGTTTGGAGCTTAAGGGGTCTCAGTGCTCCAACCATCTGACCATTCTGACGATCTTTCTCAAGTACAGATTCTCTCTTGGAAAGCTTTCTGGATACAATTCATCCAGATAAATCTAACTCTTCGTTAAAACTTTTTTTCCTAGGGAGAAGAGAACTTGAAGGAGTCCTAGCTAGCTCTAACAACATATTCATTTGAATCCATCCCCCATACCAACACCATTTGATTGTGGCCATACACAGAAAACATATTTCACCTGTTCAGAAGTTGAGCAACAGAACCCAAAGCATATGGAAATCACCAGGCTAAAATCCAGAGCCACCACAGTGATTTCCTACTGCTACCAACATGTACATTTATATGCAAATCTTCTCTTTGCCCACAGACTGCCCTTGCACGATTTTCTATGTGCAAAAACAAACCAGGCACACATCTGTGCCTTTGACCTCAGCAGAGCCCTCAGGCATAGCTTAAATGCTACCTTCTGCGGGCCTCTGAACACCAGGAGGTTCAACTCTTAAATTGCAAACAGCTCCAGTGCATATATTTAGTAACAGTAGCCGAACCACAGTCTGAAACAAAAGCACTGAAATAAAGGTGATAATACCAGGCCCCACTGTAATTTGGCTCCAAAGTCAATAGCAGAGTCAGTCATCAAATATCCCCATAAAAACAGAGCAATGATCAGCTTGCATGTCTGGATGTTTTCAAGCAGCCCATAATCAATATTAAGAGTCTTGTAATGGGTCATAAAGATGATAAAGACTTACTATGATTAAAAATTCGTGAGCTACTCCACCCACACTATTGTACAGACCTATCAGTATTCTGGAGTCTTTTTCAACCTAAATGATTCTACAATTTTATCATCTACTCTTTTTTAAAGGTAGCTTCCAACAAGAAATGTTAAGCCTGACTAAATGTACAAGGGTCAAGAAACAACATTTTGGAACTAAGTCTTCAGATGAAAACAGTGGAGAGGAACACCCAGGGTTTTTTTATTGCCTTCTCTGCCTACACACCTTTGCAGTAATCACTTTTTCCATGTACCTTTGAAATTCAACTGGATATAGGAGCAAAATTTAGTAAGTGTTTACTGCTCATGTGGAATTACCTTTAGTAATTATCTCAAGTATTTCTTGAACTCAGGTACACAAAACAGCTTCCACTGCTATTGAGCACATTTCCTCAGAAAACATAGCTTGGTCGAGCCCCCAGTGTTTCTGCCACAAATTGCTATGTTTTCCTACAGTCAAAAAAAAAATGTGCATCATCATACAAACTCTTCTGCCAGATTTATGTAACATCATATCAGAAGTAGACAGGGTCATATAGTCAGTAACCTGGCTACACCAACATAACAAAATAAACATAATAAATAAATGACCTGTTCTGTGAGACTCGAGTGCCAAGTCTAGCCAAGAAGACTTTTGTTAGATTAGGAAAGAAGATTGCGTAAATGGCATTCTATTCTTCTATTTTTTATGCACCTGATAATAATACAACTACCCTTTTATAATGAACCTGGCTTCTAACAAGTAGGTTCTGCCAGAAAGAGCTGCATGGTTTTGATGAAAGGCCACTATAAACCCTTTCCCTCAGCCCATTGCTGGAAAACACACTGCACAGATTTAGCCAAACAGAATGTGTGTGCACCTCTTGGCAACTCAGTTCATGGTCCAGTTTCCTCTGCATAGTAAACTAGGATGTATTACAGGCTTGCTGCTGCTGCTGCTCTGGGAGTGAGAACACCTTAATCACAGGTAGACCTCCAAAACTATTTGGGTATTTTTGCAGCTTTGAGTAAGTGAAGTCCTATTTTTCCAAGAAGCCCAACTCCTCAAAATCTAGACATATTTTACCCTTTTTTACTCAAGAAACTGAATGAGGACCAACAAAGAACCCCATATGATTACAATCTTCATGGAGCCACACTTTTCATTTTCTTTGCACATAAAGCAGAGTTTCACTGCAACCACTGGAAGGCATAACTTCGTCACTGAGCAAGCCTAGTAAGTCATAGAGTCTCTCCAAACTACATCCACTTGCACTAAAAGTAGCCTACTACAAGAATTAAATCAAAACTTGAATTAAAAAAGTGTTATGGCAATGAATTCTTAACTAAGGAGGAGAAAATACTACATACTCAATTGTAAAATACGCCCTTCATGGGAGGAATATTTATGACTATAAAACTAAACAACAGGAGATACCATTAACATAGCTTTATGGCCTCAGGAGCTTAACCCCGAATTAAAGACTACATAATCTTACAGAAAATCTGAAATACCTAACAATGATCTTAATTTCTACTTACTTATTTCATGGAATCTGGACAAATCCTTCAGGTTTTAGATTGTCTCTACTATAAAGATAAAGGAATTTTGTATTAGTTTAAAAAAATCTTCTTCAGGTACTTTGAATGAAGTCGAGTATCATCAATATAACTTTATCATAGAGGCCCAATATTATATGATAATCAGCTATTTAAAGTACTACTTTTTCTATTTTGCTAAAAGTTCAATTTTAAGCAAATCCAAACCAATCACAATTCACTGAACACAAAAAAAAAGTACATAAAATAGGCAATTCTCTAAATACATAAAAATAAACATGCTCAGATGTCTACATTCAAATGAACATAATTGCACTTAATTGATTCCCCCTTTCAGTTAAATGGTGACTATTATTCATCCCCATTTATAAGCATCTGATACTAACCCCTATCTTTACTGGGAGGGCCACTTTTACCAGACATCAAAGGAGTGTTAACTATACTTTTTGATAAAGTCAAGATTATAAAGCTGGACTGGCAGACAGTAATAGTGTAATAGCATACAGTTCATACATGTTGTTCAACAACAATAAACTGAATGAAAACATATCTGTTGGCAGCTGTAGTAGTAGTCTAGATTCACCTGAAAATTAGAGAGCCCTGTGGATGGTGAATGCAAGCCCTGCTACAGTGAACATGTATGTTGTAAGCTCTCTTCAAAGGGGAGCTTACAACAGAGTCAGGTGACAATCTGGCTCTAAGGGAAAAGATAATGTGAGACTTACTTTATAAAAGCTTCTTTATGTAGCAGCATGATTTAGAAGTATGTAAGTGTTCCATTTTTCAAAGTTCTTCCTGTTCAGTGTTTACCAGAAGAGAGTGCATGTATGCATTGGCAAGCCTTTTGCATATTTTTTGGCACTTAAACATATTTTAAGACTAATGCTGGCATTTTCGTAACTGCTAAATCATTAAAAAGATAATATTTTAAGTCTGCAGGGAAGCTAGCTTGGTACTGTTCTCACTTGCTTACCTAGAGTAATGTTTTTCCTGCCAAATATATAAAACCTCAGAAGAATCCATACCCCTTCCTATTGTATCTTAGTAGAGTAAATCAATTTAATTAAGAACTAACCTAACGAATCTTTACATTTTCCATAAACTAGATGTTCCTATACGCAAATATGTTCAAGATTTTTTTTCTAGGTCTGGGAAAGTGCTAACCAGTCTGGGTGTCAGGCCAACCTTTCCAACCTCAACACTGCAGTTCCTGCAGCTTCTGCTGAAATGAAGACTGGGCTGCAGCTACAAGGCAGCCTTTCACCTGGCCACAGAGCAGCTGAATGAAGACCTACCAGTCCAAAAGCCCATGCTGTGCAGCACTGCAGGGATGCATTCTTAACCCACTGTTTGCTCCTGAACTTTGGGATTTTTGTGCTGGTTTAGCTGTTGAATGAGAAAGAAATGTTATAAATGTGACAGACCAAATGATCATCTAGAACAATTATGACTAAAGACACTGGTTTCCCTAATTAATTTGATGTGCTTTTTGAAGAGGTGAGAAAAAACCTAAGTATCCACTCCTCTCCAGAGCAAATATTAAGCAGAGGACTAAAAGTACCTCCAAAGCAAATATTTCTTTTTTATTAACCATAATAAACTAAGAGTGGCAAAGAAAGTCACATAAAACTTGCCAGAACATAGTTATTGAACACTGCAGTTTCTAATCTCGGCAATAAATGTAGGTCAAGGGAACTGGAAAATCTAATTACCCTGTAAATTTTTAAACCTGTTTCTTTCTTCCCAAGGAAAAGAAACATTTAAGCAGACTTCACTTCAAAGTGTAACTACAGCTAGGTGGGAAACTATTTTTGCCTGAATGTAGAGGTTTTTGAACTTCCTTTTTTGTATCCTGGATTGTACACTCAGCTCTGGTTCACACTTGTACTCAAGATATCACCAGTTACTCCACAATTACTAAAGCTAAAACACAAAAATGCAGAGATACTCATCAGAAAAAAGCAGACAAAAAAAACCCCAACACCGAATAAAATAGTTCTTTGGTACCACACTGCAGCAGTTCCTTTCAGCAAAATATCCCATTTGATAACCTCTGTTCACACACTGCATTAAGAAAATGCAAAGCAATGCATCATTACAAAACTATTATGAATATGAGTATCTGGTTTCACTGCATATATTGATTATTCACTGGTTATGTGACTTTTTCACACAGTTGATACTGATTTCAGTGTACACACAGACCATATTACTTAGACTTACAAGAAAATGCAAAAAAATACAAAAAGCTTTGAAGATTCAAGCCTCCTGATGACTCTAAAAATGAAGGATTGTTTAAGAATCACATTTCCAAATTTTAAAAAAATAGTAATTTCAGGCACTTAGTATGATTTCACAGCACAATGAATCTCAACTTCTCTCTCTCAAAACAAAAAACAAAACAAAGAAACGAACAAGAAGACTAGGAGCTGTAACTACAGCCAGCCCACTGACTGCCCCATCTCACAGAGCTCTGTCTTCCAGCCCTTACTTCTGCGATACGTGACAAGGAAACCATGAGTTTCACAACAGATAGATTCGTGTGTTGTGTTCTGATTTGGCAGTCAAATATTTTGTTTATTTTTGGGGGGGTGGGAGGGGTGAGTTGTACAGAAGTGGAAAACCTGGCCTAAGGTCATCTGATCTTTGGACAGTGCTCTCGTTAAGTATAAATCCTATTTTTGAACTTCCTCCAATTGCATGAGAGGTGAAGCCTCCCAAACAAACAAAACACGAAACAATGACAAAAAGTTAATTCGGAAAGATCCGTGTTGAAGACTTAAAATGGGTTTGTCTTGAAAGATAAACTCTGAAATAGTAGTTCAAGGCACCACCCAAAGCAAAGTTAGTTCCACCCTGGTCTGTTTCAAAAAGCAAAAGAATGACACGATTTTTTTTGCTTTATGCATTTGATGAATGACATCTACCCAGTTTATAGAGATGAAAGATGTGCCTTTTAAACTACATGAGAGCTCAGCAGACTATACCGCACTCCCTGCCCTATATCATGGATGAATTTATGAATACAAGCATCAAAACCATTCCTCAGCATTCTCAAAGCCTCCAGATATCAACTTGGTAACCTTTGAACTAAAAATTTCAGACTCTAATTAGGTATTGGTCCTTCTCCCGCATTAAAAAAAAAGAAAAAAAAAAAAATTATCCTCACTGGAGATCCATTAAACTGCCAAAACCATATGGAGCCTGAGGCCTGACTGGTGACAAGTAGCAACAATGAGACCTGGATCTGCGCTGAAAGAGGAGAAAAGGAAGGAATCTTATCTGCCAGTCCATTTCCTAAGTGGCATAAGTGGCAAATTGGCAGGGGCCTTTTTTAAAAAGAAACGTTTATACAAGTAACTAATGTAGAAATGCAAATTAAATATGGAGTTTCTTAATCTCTGGGTGTTTGAGTTTACAGCTTATTATAACTTTAACAAAACAATATAACTCAATACAATTGTGCTTTCCTTCCTTCAGCTTTCATGGCTCTTAAGGGTGACGTTGCACTGATTCATTGCACTTAGTTCATATTCTGAAGAACAGAAGGTCCAAATTTCACTAAGAACCAGAGCAACCAGTGATGACAAACCAACCTCCCTTCAATGCATGTCATAAACAGCATATAAAAAGTCAGACTTGTTACAGATCAAGAAAACTGTTAATAAAATAATCTTAGGATGAAAAAATAAGTGTTCTGGAACAGCAAGAAACAAGGAGAATAGAAGTTTAAAGCACATTGGTCCTCCCTAAAAGCACAAAGGAGCCTGATGAACAGCAAAAAGATTCAGATGAAGGAAAAAGTTTATGGAAGAGTCGAGATGAGACATTTCTACACTTCACTGTAATAAGGACACACTACCTTCTGTCTGCCAACACAGCTAAGCAATCTTTCACGCACAAGCACTGAACACATTGATGACTGCTTGCACTTGACAGCAATTCGGGGGCATTGAAAGGAGTAGCATTTCCTTGTTTTGCTTTTGGATGGGTTTCGTGAGGGTTTTTTTGTTTGTTTGTTTTTATTAAAACGATCAGATGATAATAAAAGCATGGAGCTAGCAGACTTCTTCCCAGCCTGCTGGCAGCATTGGGAAGGCCTTCTGTCTACCCTCAGCTCGCAAATAATACAAAGGAAACAAAACCGGCGTGAGCTGCCCGCACCCCAGCCTGCATACACCACGTCTTCCAAAACCAAGTTATTTCAGAAAGGGGTTAGTTTACACTGCCAAAGCTACACTCTTATTACGGCACTAGAGCCACGTGCATACCCCATCTACCGCGCAGGGAAAGCAGCCCCAACTCGCACACCTACGCCGGGCCCGGT
>VZRR01011338.1:409509-436876 GCA_013398015.1 Oreocharis arfaki
TGTGCCGGTCCGAGCCGCGCCGGGGGCGGGGCGGGCGCGCCTCTCGCCCACCATCTTGGGGCGGCGGGGTGCGCGCCCACGTGCGCGGCGCCGCCTTTGTGCGCGGCCCCGGCGCCCCCCGGCAGGGAGAGGAGGGAAGGAGGGGGAGACGACTCCGCTCCCAGGGCGGGGTGGGATGGGCCGGGACACCGGCTGGAACCCCAGGGTTATCTTCTATGTGCCCGCAACACGCGGAAAACCGGTTAATGTATAATGGCGCGTGGAGGGCAGGGCTGGTGTGTCACCCTGAAGGCGAACCTCCTGCCCTGCTTGGGTACGATAAAAAAAAGCCTATGCTTGGAATACCTGGTTTTCTCACGGAGAGCGTAAAACGGGGCTTACGAATCTTTTGTGAAGGAGCCCGGGAGCGGAAGAGCTGTTGCCGCGGCTTTGGTTGTAGCGGGTAGCGCTCTCCCTGGATATGTTGCAGCAGAGTCGGGAGGTGGCAACAAAGTTGTCCCGTGTTCTGAGCCAAGGTCAATGGCACTGTCCGTTATCTGGAAACTCAGCTGATGGTTTTATTGCACAATGCGCTTATAGATGGTTTCGGGCTGGAAGCATACCCTTCTGCGATTTGTTTTTATCTTTCTGTTTAGTAGCCATGAAATAACTATAAAGGTTAGGGTTTGGGGTTTTTTCCTGCCTTTATCTATACGCTGGAAGATACCGGTGCCCTTCCCAAACTGCCAGTACAGCGAATGTCTTCCTTAAACATCTACTAGGTAATATAATGCAGTGGGAAGAGGCCTGATCTCGAAATACAGACACTTGGGTTTAAGCGAAAGAATTATTTCCTGCGTGGTGTAAATATAGCCTTGGAACCATGCTGATGAGTTTTTCCTAGTATTATAAGGGAGAAATGCACCCAGCAGGAATCTTGCAAGGTCTGGTTCTGGGTTATAGCTTTTCTTTGGTCTCTGACACTCCAATGTAGTTCACCATTTATGTGACTTTAATGATGCTTCTCCAGCTCAGACTTATTTGGAGTTCAAACACCTGAGCCACTGTTACAGCTTTTTGCACCAATTGTAGTTGGAAATTCATGGTTAGGGTCACCTTTGTCAATGACTTCCATTCATTCTTCATTTCCTGATGCAACTTCTTGTCATTCTCTTTCAATCTTGCATCCAAATGAGATCACCGACTGCTTCAGAATATTGTTTGTGTGTAATAACATCCTTTGAAGCTAAGGATGATAGCAGCAGCTTTGCTGGACTGTAAAAGTAGAGTGGGTACTGACCATTATTGCACTGGAGTCCTTTGTGGTATTCTGGATGGAGTACCTCTATTACTGTTATGAGTCTGGGCCTTCGCATGGTAGACATACCATGGGTCTATGTAGGTAGACATACTTGAGGATGAAGTGAATAGGATAACATCAGATCAGATTTAGGACATAGATTATGTGTGTGGAAACAGTTAAAATTGCTTTCTGACAAGTTATTTCCAGGAAAGCAGTGCCAACAGCTTGAACTTGCTTAGGAGTTGTTCCTCAAGTACCAGCTTCCTTTGTATCAGTACAGAACCTATTCCTTAGAAGTCTGATGCCTGACTGCTGTTTTTGATTAACTTCAATTACCAGCCACGTTCCCCAAATTGGGTGTTTGAGGCTTGTTTCTGTCTTCTTGAACACTGTTGTCCTGGTAGTTTGTGTTGGTCTACTCCGTGTAAATGTCTTCAGCGTTTCCTTTCTAAGTCTCTAGAGTTTGCACCAATTTTCAGCCAAGCTACATCTCCAGGGTGTTGAAGTGTGGGGTAATTTCTGCAGGGGAGGAGCACAAGGGTGGTACCTGGGTGACTGGGAGAAGGGAACAGGAGACTCCTGGAGAAGTTATTGGGAGGTGGGGGTAGAAGGGAACTACAGGATAGAGTTGTTTTCATAGTTATTTTGACTTGCAGGATAAGCAGAGTTGCTTGACATTGGAGTAGAGAAAATAGAACAGACAACTGAAAACAATTTTTAGCAATACGTGTCTTTTTAGGAGTCTTAAAAGCAAGAAATCCATATATCAACTTTTTTTTTTTTTCTGGAGATGCTGTCTGCAAGACTAAAGAGCTCTTGTTCTACTTTTCATCTGATTAGGTTCTTTCTGGAGGAATAAGTATCTACAGCAATCTTGTGATACAAATCATAGAATTAACCTTTCTTTCTACTTCCAAATTCTGACTGTCCAAAGAGCTAGTTAGTCCCTAGCTCTTTATAGCTGAGCTTTAGCTTTTTTTCCTCCTTTCTCGCACTTAGATTTCTGACATATCTGTAGACAGCAGTCATTCCTTTCTTAGCATTTTTTATGAACTTGAAGTCTTAAATCATCTTCTCTTAAAAACGGTTTTCTGTTTTGGTCATCATGGTAGCTCTTACATCTCCTTCAGTTTGGCAAATGTATTTTTTAGTGTGGGTGATGCTTGTGGTTGCTTTAGATGGGATCTTGCTGTGCTGTGTAAAAGGTTCCTAAAACTTGTCTAGCTACACCAGAAAAAACCTGTAATAGGACCCATCTCTGTCATGACTGTAAAGCTGTTGTGTAGTCCTCTTGTGTTTACTGGTGATATCCAAGTCTCTAACTTGTTGCCACCCCATCAACTCTCAACTTGTACCAGAAACCCACAGTGGTGTTCTTACCTGAATGTGATCCTTCTTCTGCAACTTCATATGAGGTCCTCTGTTGGTATTGTGACTTCTGGATGCTGTCTGTCGACTTAAAGACTTAGGCATTTTCAGTAACAGCTTTTTGTGCCCATCGACAGACATTGAGCAAGTCACCAAAACATTTATTATCTCTATTGTTCATCTAGCAAAATCTGCTTGTTATGGGTTCCTGGTCCGTTTTCTAACCATACTGCACTTTTTATGCTACCTTTGTAGCCTCATTGATGCTGATGTTACAGCTGAGTTTTATGGGCAGTGAAGTAAGATGTCAATGGAAAAAGACTGGTCAAACCCATCCTTTACATTCCATTATACATCTATTTATTTTACTATTATTACACAACTATTTACACTGGGTTTCAGTTTGCTTCCTTGTTTCTTAATTTGAAACATAGGTGGGCTGTAGAATACTGCTGAGGCAAAATTCAGCCTGGTGGTTTCTACATGCAATTTGAAATACAGATGCTGAACTCCTACTTTCCAGCTACAGCACCCTATCCAATTAGACTTACTGCCGGACTTGCCAGTCCTTGCCACCAGTCTTTAAATTGTTGACTCAGTTCTCTTGAGTGTTACAGGCTGCAAACTGGGCTTTCCTGCAGTCCTGCAAACTTGTCAAAAGCTTCTGCTTTGAGAGCTGATATTGCAGCTGAAAACATGTACCTGAGATGACTGATCAGCTCACTGCTGTGAAAATCTGTGTTTCTTCAAGTGCCTCTGCGTGGAGCAATTTAGTGCTATATAGTCCATTTTGGTTTAGGTTTTGTCTCCTTCATGCTGTCATTGTGTATGATTTAGAAAGAAAAATACTCAGGAGGAAGCCCAAACAGCCAAGTAATGTGCCCAAGTAGCTTTGGGGTTTTCTGAGTGTTAAAGGAGGTGGTCTCTTAGACTATGGTCATTAAAGTGTTGCCTGTTTTGGTCTCAGTGCTGTCATTTGGGCTGAAGAGAGTGCAAGATGGCTGGATATGAGCTTAAGTGCTGGTTCCTTTTGTTCTTTAAGGAAATAAACCAGTAATCGCAGGGACTGTCTGCCCTTCAAAAGAAAAAACACATCCTGGAAATGAAACAGGAGAAATCTTACGAAAAAATGAAACAGGGCTATGTGGGCATGCAGTGTGTGGGGGGGGTGCAGCCTTTTTGCTTTGAACAAACAAGAAGCTGTTAGGTGTGTGCAAAAAGCTGATGGTATTCAGCAGGCAGGGATGAGCTGGCAGGTTTGTGTGTGAGGAAATGCAAGTTTCTCTTGAGCAACTAGGAGTGGATGGCAGCTTTAGAATAAGCCTGCAGGAGAGCCCTCTTGGTGCTCTGAGGACCGACTGCTTCCACAGCTTGGAATTGCTTATGCATTCGGTGTTCTGCAAACAGCAGTTTTACATAAAAATCCTCCTGTCTTAGGGTCTGGGCAGAGGGTAGGCAAGGAAATTCTTACTTTTCAATGCAGAGAACAAGGCACGCCTTTAAAGCAGCAAGAGCAAATAGTAATAAACATAATTTTTGTAGCAATTTGAGTAACTGAAATAATTTTAAAACCTAATTTAATTTTTTTCCATCAACTACATCTTATACAAATAAATGAGCAGTTATTTTTAAGTATCTTGAATATAAACTTTGAGTGCATTCTAATTACTTTGGCATCTGTAACACTGCTTTATGTAATCAAATATGGTACTGAAAGCCCTACTTTAGTGTTCAGCCAGCAGTTGCTAGTGGCAGACCTAAAATAGTTTCATATGCAAAAAAAGTCTTCAAGCTTTTCAATTTTTAATTTTGCCTTTGTTGTTCAGCCTTGTACATGAGATGAAAACAGATGGGAAGGGTTTTCTTTTAATATTGAGACAGAAGTGAGGAAAAATGCATTGTTACACTCAGGAAATGTTGATTTTTTTTTTCCCTCTGTAGCAGAGCATACACTTGCATGATGACTATTACCTCTTATTCTTGAGTTAAAAATTATAGGCTCCTAGCATTATAGCTCCTTTTAGGTCTGATTTAATAATTTAATTTGTCGTCTTGTAGAATGTAAAGGTAGATTAAGCATGGGTATCTTATGTCTTGTTATGGTGGTCAGTTTCAGCATTTTAAAAAATAGTGTCAGTTTTGTACAGCTGTTGCTTCATACTAGCAATGTTTTTATTAAAGGATAAAGGAAAAAGTAAAATGCTGGTTTTATGTGCATTTGTCTAAATGGTCTGAAAACCAGGAAGACCTTTTGTAATGCAACCTGGTCCATAAAACCAGGGCCCAGAAGTATCACCTCGCTACCCAGGCAAAATGGGGTGTTCTAGGAATTATTGTAAATAAACTTCTACTGTCATAAAAGATATTCCATACTTGACGTGGGATTTTTCATTTGGTTTCTTTATCTTTTAGTGTAGAGCTCTCAGGCATAAACACACAAATAATGTGTGCTTTCAAGTGAGTTGGGGTATGACCATGGCACCATATTTAAGGCTGGCATGGTCTCCATAGTGGTATGGGTTACCTACCTTGCATTATGATTGTCTGATAGAACATAGGCATATTTTAAATGCCAGAGAATACACATTTCACTGTGGCTTTTACTTTTTCTGTCTCATGTCCCTGCCCTGCTAATGGACAGGAAAAATAATTAACGTAGCATAATTGCTGACTTAGCTTTTCCTCAGCATTTTCTTGACATTTGGACATTAGCAGCCAGGTTGGATGAGCAATCTGGTCTAGTGAAAGGTGTTCCTGCCTGTGTCAAGGGGGCTGAAACTGATAATCTTTAAAGGTCTCTTCCACTCCAAACCATTCTAAGAATCTATGATCTGCGTGCTGTAGGAAGGGGTATAGCTTGAAAAATCAAGACCTATAAACAGCTTCCAAAATGGCTCTTTATTCATCTACAGAGGCAGTGTCTGCTTATAGCATATCCCTGCAGGCTCATACGGGGTTAAAGCTTGTGTTGATGTAAAAAAAATTGAATGTTAGGTTGCTGTTGGTAGGATTTATGTTGGGTGACCAACTTGGATACAAGACACTGTTTTTCATTACTTCCACAGAAAAGCAGCTTTCTGCGGGCATTGCATATGCACCTTGTTTTCATGTTGGAATCTTTTTTGACAAATGGCAACTACTTGCCAGCAATGGAAGCTTACAGGTTTAGTGAGGCTGTGGGAATTCAACTGGCCACCATGGCAGAAAGCATCGGTCTTCATTCATAGGTCTTCAGATGCTGAAATCAGTCAACCATGAGGTGGTTTTTATTTTGAAACCTCAATTATTTTTTTCCTATACCGATGGTATTACTTGTCTGTGCCATATGGATGTTTAATGGGGTGGATAGCTGCTCAAAGTGGTCTGAGGGGAGAAGAAAATATGGCTGTACTTATCTAACATCTGGCTCAGACGTCCTGTAACAAAACACTTTTTGCCCTGCTCAGAAGATGCTGTCTTTTTGAACTAATTATATTTATGTTTAGATGCTTGAAAAAAATATCCTTTTAGCTTACTTGCACCATAGTAAGTTTACCTAGAGGATTTAAACTGGTGGCAAAGTTTCTATTTGAATTGCTTCAGTTAATTCAGTGGTGCTCAAAACTTCCAAGTTACTGTGAAGTAGCAGAGTGGCAGACTTCTTCAGAAATATATTAATATCATAGCTAGCTATATATATCTGCCTATATACATAGATATACACGCATTCTTATCTCCAGCTAGGGTTTGTAGACGTGTTTTCTTAAGCGTCTTTTGTAGATATGTGAGTTCACAGACCGTAGGTTGATGTTTATTTTTTTCCAGTCTTGTTTGTAGAACTCTTGAAAAGCTTACATTAATTCGGTGGCTTTTTGACTTAGTGCTTAAGCACTTCGGTGAAGCCAATGCTACAAATGTAAATACTTAAAAACAAATTTTTTTCTTCAAAGATATATCTCAAAGACAGAAAAGGCTAAAAGGTAACTGGTACCTGTCAAGAAATAACCTTGTCAAACCTTTACCTGTAGCTGACCAGCTCTCAAAGACTTGGAACTCTTGTTTCTGACAAGTGCTTGGAAGCTGATCCCTTAGTCAAACAGATTATGTTGCTGAGTAACCAGTAAAGCCCAGTTCTCCTGCTCGAGATTAGGCCGTGGTTTCAAGTTAAAAAGAAATGGGCTGCAATATGAATTTAGCTCCTCCCCTGCTGCATTGTGGTTTCTCCCTTGGTCTGCATTAGCAAGCATGAGGGAAGAAGGTTTTTCTGGAAAGTGGATTGGGGAACTAGCCCAGCGTGAGAAGTAAAACTTTTTACAGGCATTTGTGGGAGCTTTCTTGTTTGATTGCAGGTCTGGTTTTTCTTTTCCAACCAGGAGTCTCCTTTTGACATATGTCTGGGTGCAAAATCTGCACCCTTCATTGCGCTGTGAGACCTGTCGCATCTGATTCTCCAAAGCATGGTAAAGCTTAGGGGGAGATCTAATGCTACAGGTGACTTGGGGTTTTTTTCTGTGAGGAAATGTGTTCTAACTGGCATGCCATAGTAGTACAGTCCTGTTCTATTCCTGGTTTGAACACTACAGCCAAAGAAAAAAATGAAGGATTTTAAATAGCCAGAGACGGCTGTATTTCAAATTCTGTATTGCTATAACATTTTAGCCAAATATTTGAATTAAATGTGAAATAAAATTTATAAAACAGTATAGCTTTAATTGCAAGTCAGAAGCAAAACTTCTTCCGAAAAAGGCTGATGTTTCTCTCCTTATTGCCGTATAGCCTTAAAGTCAGAAGGTCTCAAAGGAAAAATAATTTCCAGATCTAATTTTGAAGTATTATAAAATTGTATCCATATCTCTTTATCGTTCATCTTCAGAATGGGGGTAAAGTTGCACTGACTAATGTCCAGGTGCTGTGTTGCTGCTTTGAAAAGTGATCTTTACTTGAAGTTGGGAGGATATTTCAGACTTTAATGAATTGTGTAGACAGAACCCAGTTTTCTGGGATGCATTCAAGATTTGTGCTCAAATTAACAAGCATTAGGATTAATGTACTGCTAGTAAGCCATTCCTCTGCTGTTGTGCTAGCTCCTGTTCAGTGAGGCTAAATCATCTTTTTAACCTCTGTCATAGCTGGGGATTGTTTTTCGGTCTAGTTGTCTTTAAAGTACTTTGCTAGAGGCTCTTGAATTGTTACAGGCTCATCTGAAATTGGGAGGCTGCAGTGGTGCCTTTCTGCCCCAGTTTGTGCAGTGCTGCCCCTTGAATGGCTGTGTCCTGATGGGTGCTGTGTGTGCAGGCTGGACACTGAGCTTTAATGGGGAATCTGCTTCTCAGCCAGATCAGCTTCCTGAACTCATTATCCTAGCGTTAGGGGGAAGGTAAAGGTGTTGCAGTCTTGACTTTAATTAGCTCTTAGATTGCTGTCAAGTCTGATCCTAAGGGGTTTTTCACTACTTTACTGTAATTTTGTGCATGTTATTTCTCCATGTTTAAAAAATAAAATAATTTTGAAAATTAATGTAACAAATGAGGAGTTATAAGCAATCACTCAGAATCTTTTCAGGAAGGCAAACGTTCCTTACTTAATGCTGCCTGTGTAGCATTGCTATGGCAAGTTTTAAAGCTGCATTTTCCAACCTTCTGGAGTCCAAAAAAAGGCAACGACATTCTAGGACAAGGATACCACATTAGCCTATAGGGGAACTGAGAAACTGTTTCAGAACTACTAAAATGAGGCAGTGATTCTTAAAATAGAGAAAAAAAAATCTTAGATAAAAGAAATCTCTTAACTACAGCATCAGGCTGACGTATGCTCTCCAAGATGTGATGTGTGGTTTTGCCTAAAAATTTATACAGTTAATTCTGCAAATATGATCCAGTGTTAGAGATTATTTTCTTTGCTTCTCAACAGTGTTCGTGTGTTGCAGTATTGAAAGTTGTTCCCTAGTGCTTTTAAGGAAGCTCCTGAGCTGAAAACAGTTGGAGGTTGGAACTGTTAGGGAATAGTAAAACACGTAGTGTTTGTATTGTTCCCTGAGCATCTGGTTTTGGCTGGTTTTAAACAAATCATAGGGCTTGACTGACCCTTTTGGCTGTATTAGGATTAAAACATCTTTCTGACTCTTTCAGGTGGTTGTAACTTTAGCAGATCAGGCGTGTAGGCTGAGTTTCCATACTGAGTGTGCTAAACTAGATTATATTAACCTCCATTGGAGTGGGTCCTGTCTCTTTCCTCAGAGTAGGCTTGGATGTTTTATCCTCTTAATGTTGCTGATGCCTGTGAAAATATGTATTACATCTAACAGCATTTGACACTGTTTTGCACCTGAGAGGTACCTTTTAATGCCTTCATGATCTTTTCTATAATCTGACCAGTTTAACTCTTCTGAAATTTGTGTGTACTCACTTTTGTAGAGTTTGGGAGCCAAATCCTTTGTCTTCCATGCACCTGTCTGAGCAGTACACCTGAGCAATGTGGTGTTCTTTGCAGCTGAGTCACACATGCTCCATGGTCTTTTGGGAGTGAGGGGTTGATTCCTTTCCTCTTGGACATTGCTCCTTTTACCTGCCAGCTTTGCTTTGGCTGTCTCCATCAGGTAATTCAAACACCAAGTTGGACATAGCTACTGCAGTAATGGGAGCAGTGAGAGGGGAGAAAATGGAGTGTGCAATGGGGAGGACAGGAATAGATGGGATTAGGCTGGGAATAGAGAACTTAAAGACATCTAATGACAAATAATTATTGTGGAATTGGAATGTACGTTTTCAACTGTAAGTTTTTCCTTCAAGTTGGGGATGACTTTGTTTTGAAGTTGAAAGAATCCAGCTATGGGGGGTTGTTCTGTCTAGCTAATTTAAACTTTACCTTTGCTTTTTTATGTAAATGGGTTTTTAATACAATTATTCTGGTAAGCTATAATGTCCTTCTGTTAAGAAGATAGAAAGCAATGATATTTTATATCAACTTAAACCATTTTCTACCTGTCTCGTGCTTAATTTGAAAAACAAATATCAAGAGGAATAGCTTGTGGTTATAATTTGTATTACTCTGAGCTGTTTCCATTTTGGTCTTCTGGAATACACAGCTACTAACTGTTTCACAAATGTTTTTGACTTGAGAACGCTAAGGAGGCCAAAACTTTGACATGTTTAGAAATTTTCAGTTGTTTGTCTGCAGGCTTAGCATTTATAGTGACCAAGTCCCATGATGCTACCTGTCTTGTAATAACCTTTTTGGTTAACTGTATCATGGTTACGTGTATCAATAGGTGCCTATTACAAGTAGGCTGGCTAGCAGTTTCTCCCCCTCACTACACTCAAAGGTCATTGCTATTCCTGGACTTGAATGTGAGGTGAAACTTGGCTGGTAACGTTCAATGGGAGAATTTTTCTTTTGTTTCCTCGTAGCTGAATTTTGCAGCTTTACTTCTTCACTCGGCAGCATTATGGAAAATGGTGTCTTTGCCTTAGTCTCTGGAATAAGATAAACTTAGCAGTGTAACTAGACAAGCAGATTTCACTGCCATACTCTACACTTTTTTGAACAAGAACTATCCACAGTAAGTCTTAGAGATATGGGAAAGGCAGTGATCATTAGCAAGTAATACAACTCAGGAAGTCTTAGTCCTTTTTCTGCATTTGGGGATACAGGACACGGACTTCTTTGCATGGGAAATACTTTTGCTTTTTCTCTTCTGAGCCTAATGGGGTTATGATGTAAAATTTGGTGTGCATAAGCCAGAAGAAATACAGGTGTGTGAGATTCTGCAGTCTTTTTTTTTTTTCCAGTAGACTACTGTAATCTGCTTGACCATGAGCCTCCTCAGAAAAGACTGGATTTCCTGGCAACCTAGATCACGTTTCTCCTAGTTTGATTATCTTCTATTAAGAAAAGATGAATTGCTGCATTTTTGCTGCTGATTTTTGCACCTCCCTTGGCAATGTCAACCAACCACAGCTTTTTAGTGTCTTCATAGTTAAATCAAGTTTATATTTACAGCCTGGTCATTTAGTTACTGAAGGATGTATCTTCTGGCCACTTACAGCTGGAAACACCTGAAAACTACATGGAAGGAAAAACATCATACAAAAAACAAAAACATGGAAGGCTGCTCGATACTATGACTGAAAAAATCTGTGGAATGCTTTTCAGCCTTACCACACAATCCTGCAACTGCTAGCTATCAGCTCTTGTTGTTTGTTGAATTTGTTTGACACCAAGTACGTTTTTGATAGCATTACCCCAGGATGGATGCCTCATGTCCTAGTGGCTTCATGTGTTAATGTTAATGGGTAAAAAGCTGTGCGTCTGAGGATCTCGGGGATATATCTCAGTGGGATATATCTTTGATTCAGACTGTAAAAGCAGCAGGATCACAGGAGAATAAAGCATAGAGGGAAAGACATTTGAGAAAATGCTTCAGTTCCAGGGTTAGTGGAGGTTTGGATAGTTGCTGAAATGAATTCCCAGGCTGTAATGCTTGGGAGTTTATTGTATACATAGCTGTAAAGCCCATCTACAAGAGTTGTATTTTAATGTTGATTACTTGCTAGATGTATTTGTTTCTGCTTTTTTAAAAGGGTAATTTAAAGCTAATAGATGTACAAGCCCAGCTTGATGGTCTACTGATCAGATTAGCAGTAGTCAACTACTGTATATAAAGGCATAAAAAATTCCTGGCTTTATGCTATGCTGCCAGAATGAGCAATCTGATTTATCCCATAGTAGTAATTAAGAGTTTTATGTTTAGCCTTAACTAAGCAATGAATGCTGATTTTAAATTGTTCTACCAAGCTGGGAATGATTTAATGTGATATAATCATCCTTTTGTCCATTATTGTTGCTAGCTTTCACATGACTGGATTGAGTGCTAGTTTCATCAGCAGAAAATAACGTTTAATGCTCATATCTGAAGTCTCAGAAGTAAACTCATAACTTGATTTTTGCAACTGCTCTTTGAGCACCGCTTACACAGTGGTTCTTTGTAGCGTTATAGGTGCTCCAGCTAAGTGTTGAAAAACATTTTCTAACATTACTTTTAGTAGAGCTGTGTATGCTCTATGAATCTTTTGTTAATGTCAAAGGATCCTACAAAACCAAAACCTTTGGCTGTAAAGATCAAGCTGAGATGCATTTGTGTCTAACCTGGTTGCTTTTGCTGAATATTTCTAAGTTTTTAGAGCGCTGAGTAAAATACTTGAGTTGACTGAAAACATGAACATTTAGATCAGATGCTAAGAATGCTTCTGTACGTAATGATGTCTCTGCCCTATTCCTTACTTAGCACAGGAAGAAACTTTGGGGAAATTAGTCCTACTCTAAAGGATTCTCCACTGTACTAATCCTGACTGCACATAAGATAAACATTACAAGACAGTATCTGTCAGCTAAGGCTCTTCCAGGTGCACATCAGTATGCACAGGTATTGTTGCATTCACAAAGTATGCAGTCATCTGAATTACACTCTCAGTTCCTGTAGGTGAACCTTCAACCTATTTCCACGAGTGCCAAAGGGTCATAGGATAAGTGGTAATCATTTCCCTGTTGCTGTCATCAGAGAGTAATTTTCCTACTTAACCCAACAGGGGGTAAGTTTGAAGTCCATAAAGGTGAGGGCTGAGACTGTCACTTCAGTTGTCTGGCACCAGTTAAAACTATAACCTTTAGACTTGAGGTTCTTGTTCTAGTCTTTTAATTGCTTTTCAAAATTCGACCACTGACCCTGCCCTTTTACTCCCCACAGTTGTCCTTTGACTTCAGGGTAGGGTTTATGTAAGTAATGCCTATAGTAGGATGCCTTTTACTACACAGATGACTGAATATGTACATCTTAGTAACTGGGATGTGTCTCAAATATAAGTTAAACTGCTTATTTCCAAGTGATCCTGAATCAAGGTCTTATTTTTATAAACTTCTACTGCAAAATTACTCCAAATACAAGGCATCCTAGTTTGTTGGACAGGTAGCTAAAATCTTTTCTGCTCTGGATATTATGAAGGGCAGGTCCTATAGACAGGGGTTTTAAATTGGTGTATATCAATGACAGAACCAGGTTGGAGCAAATTAAGTGAAATCAAAGTGTCTTGGGGAAAAAAAAAGATTAAATTTAGAAGTCAAATTTAATGTGTTGTGCTTTTTTCCTCTTACATAAATGTTTAAAAGAAACCAAATTGGACAAGGGCCAGTGAAGTACTCTCCCTGTATTTTAGTTATGCAATATTGTAAGCATGTCATGCTAACGTAACACTTCAGTAACTAAAAAGAAGCTTGTTTCTGACTAAAAATTAGATATATTTTCAAAAGTTTATTTTTAGCCAGAAGATGCCATTCCAGAAGAATTAATTTCTGTGTGATGAAAATGTCTTAATTTTCATAGTTAGCCATCTACATGATTTGAAGACTTAGTACTGGCAAATATTGTTACTAGATTTTTGTTGTATGCCTTCTTTCTTGTGCACATTTTTCTGTGTTTTCCACATTGTGTCTAAGCATCCAATGAAAGTGTTTGTACAAAGGGTTTGGAATGACATTGTCTTGACTTAGCTGTATAAAACAGACTGGATGTTAACTATTTCACTCTTTTTTTCAACTCCTGATTGCCTGTTATGTTTTGTCTCTAAAGTCTATAATCCATCTGGCTAGGTGAATAAGTGCATTGCTGAAAAAGCGGATAGTAGTGAGAGTCCTGACTTGCCAGCTGTATTTAACAGTCACTTGCAATTATTTATAGGTGCTGTTGGTAAGCAGTAGCCGATATCCAGATCAGTGGATTGTACCAGGTGGAGGAATGGAACCAGAAGAAGAGCCGGGGGGAGCAGCTGTGAGAGAGGTGTATGAAGAGGTAACAAAACCAAAACAAACAAAAAATCCATCTGATCTTTGCTGCTGTTATCTTCAGATGGGAACCAGGAAGGAAGAGGGAACTACCTCCTTTATCAAGTATTTGACTGAGGCCTTTGTGGTTATGAAATTCAAAGAACTGCAGTTCTGCGTGTTAGAATTGGGGTATAGTGTGGTAAGGTGAACTAATTAACTTAGCTTCTTCACAGCACTCTTTCATTTCATAGCTAAATTTCTGTCTGCCTTTATAAACAAGTACTGGAAGTAGAATTGTGACTTTATGCCAAACGACATATTATAGTAGTGTAACATTTCTGTGTTTGTGCAGAAGATGTTTGACTTGCAGCTCTTTAGAACAGAGTGAAGGTAAACTGACCATTAACATGTAGCTCCAAGAACGAGAAATAAACAGACCTTTGAGGATATTCCAAACTAAACATATTAGAAACTGATCTATCTGGGCAGTTGAGAATTCATACATTTGAGTCTGCTTATCTATAAAGAGAATCGACTATACTTATCTATAAAGAGACTATGGTTACAGTCTGCTTTTCTGTGTCTGTCCCTATGCCTAGGCAAAACAGAGCTCTAAGTCATGATGAATTCATGCAGTTTCCCTATACTACAATACTTAAATTACAAATTCAGAATTCTGGGGTTTCATTTGCTATTTATTTTTCCTAGCAAAACTGTCAAAAATATTAAGTGTTACTTAAGTATCTAACAGCCATGTCTAAGCCAAATAAAACTGCAAGAAAAATCAGTATATCACACTTCTAAATAGAGGGTATAAGGTATTTCATGTCATGGATGCCTTCTGGTGAGTGAGTGAACTACAGGATTTCTACTAGACTTAAACAGTTTTCTCATGCCACTTTGCAAATCACAAAACACACTAATTTTCTTGCTGATTAGTTTGTGTAATGATTTCTTTTTTCTATTAGCTATGCTATTTGGTGGTTTATTTTGCTTACCTGTAAGACTGGTTCTGTTGTGGTGTTATGGCTTAGGAACTTGATGTGTAGATGTGGCTTGCACCAAACAGTGCCCACTATTCAGTGTCAAAATGAGATCTTCTGTGAACTGTGATTCAGTTACCCTTCTCCCATTTTACTTGGGGAACAGACTGGTTCACTATTCGCTGTTCTCAGCAGCCTTCCTGCAGCAAGGTTCAAGCATAAATAAGCTTCTCTGAATCAAAGTTATTCCAGACTGTGTTCAGTTTTGCTGGGGGAGCCCATTTTGACCTACACAAAACATACTCAGCCCCAGGGTGCAGTCAATTTGAAAGGAGCAAAGGGTTTGAATTCTAAGAATGAGTCAGCAAAGATTTAGGCTTCCAAGCAGTAGAACACTTCTAGGGAACGTCTTGTCTTCCCACTGTCACAAGTTCATGGGTAGGATTAAAAAGCACAGTCCTCTGCTCAGTATTCTTAGGAACACTGGTAATTTAAATTGCTGATCTGACTTAAGGTATAGTCCAAGATGAGGTATAGTAAAGTCTCATCTTCATGTTAAATTAGAGCTGACTGAACTGTAGCCATATGCTTGGGGTTTTTTTCTTGATGGTGAAGAATGGATGATCTTGCAAGGACTATGCTTTTAATGATGTTTTGAAGTACAGTATAAAGTTTCAGCCATGTTCAGCTTTGAGCTGTGCTTGCAAATGCATAAAGAGTTTTCACAGACTAAGGGCTTTAATAAGAAAAAATCATTTGGTTACACTTGTTCTACACCCTCACACCCTTTCTGGGGTATGACAGCTTGTATAGCTAATCAGTCTTAGAAGCAAGCTCATGTCTTCAAGTAAAATACTCTTCAGCTACCAGCTAAGTCTGATATGCTTCCATGAGATTGCAAAGTGCTGTTTTTAAAGAAAGAAGAGTGGCATTTAGGGGTTTGAGCCATGGAAATTCATACTGACCTTTCTAAAGATGGATGTCCTTTCTATTTTTATGCTAAGGTCAATGTCACCTGGCAACCTGGTTACAGTACAGTGAACTGTTAAGAGTTTTGTGAATGAATAAACTTCAAAGAAAGCACAGTGGTGCTGGTTTGAAATGTGTTTCTTCAGTATTGGGTCATGCACAAACTAAGCACTGGTTTCTATTAATTTATTAAAATGGATAAATTCCTAGTGGGAGTTATAATGGCATTCTTTAATGATAGAAGTGCTGATAGCCCACTTAAATATCCCTCACTTCAACACTAACAGTAGTGTATTTAGAATCTTTGGTTTAAAACTCAAAGATCTCTGTAATCAAATGTACATGCATGGCAGTTGTTTCACAGTCTGCCTGTTTACCGACTTCAGTTTTTATTTTATTCTTTAATTCTGTTCATGTTAGTGGTATGGGTTTTTACCTCTACTGAATATTTAGAATGTTTCATTTAAGTTTGTCTGACATTTCACAGGTTACAGGAAATTGACAGTTATCTTAATTATTTAGGTACAATAAACTTTTACAAACCTGAAAGTAGAATACCAAAATAAAGTAGTATAAAGCAATCCCAGAAAAGTGTTGAACCTCATCTAAATGAGGAGCTACTCCATTAATGAATTTGGAGCTTTGTCTTTAATTGCATAGCATGAAAGATGAAAATTAGTTGTCTGCCCATGCACTGTTCAAAGAAAAATTACACAAAAGAGTGGCAAGCCAGTGATGCCCGGCCACCCTCCCACTCCCTTTCTTGCTCCATCTCACAAAAAAGAGAGACTCTTGCTTTGTTTGTCTTAGTAGTATATAGAAATGCCTATGAGAAAATATGCAATTTCCCCCAGCCCTGTGTGGGGAAGCCCTGTGTCATTTCTGAGAAGAAGAGGGTGATCCTGAAGATGAGTCTACTGCAACAGTGAAAATGGCAGTAATATTATCAAAGAAATAGAGGAATTAGCTCCAGTGAGCTTCTAATATTTGAAAAATGATTAGGTGCTACACACTAGAACTAGTTAGACACTGCAAAAATAAATTAATAAAGCACACTCAGCTGAAAGATTAAGGCAGAGGTAGTCAAACATTTTGTTTTATAGAAGTATGCAAAAATGGGGCAGGAGTAGTCTTGCCACCATCCCTTCAGGAGTGGAGCCATTAAAATGGCTACAATACTATCCTACAGATCTCTGAGTTAAAAATAACTCAGATCTTAAGCAACTTTCTGCCCTGGTAGACTGTTAGCTTAAAAATTAAACTGCAGCATGACTCTTGCTCCATCTACAGGAAACAGGCAAGTCTAACACACATCTGAGACTGCAGTACCTCTACAGCTGCCATCAGGAATGACCTCCAGGCCAGAATGATTATGGGATGAAGTGGATAGTTTTCTCTCCTGTGGCTGGATTTAGGCTAATGCTAAAATATATGCATAAGATTCAGATCTGAGGTCCTATTTGCATAGTACTCAGACTTCCTTAGAGAATTGTTCTGGGGAAGTGTAGCACTTAACGTCTGTCAGAAGAAAGCTGGGTTTTTTCAGGCTTTTCTCCCAAAGTTTAGATGGTCTTAAATGCTTATAGAGGCCTATAGGATTCTGTTTACTTGAAGAACTGTATTTTAACAGCTATGGGTACATAAAAGCCAAAGGTAGAAATATGTTTTTATGAGAGGCAAAATGGTTCAAAGCCTAGAATTTAACCAGTGCATTGGATTAGAAGCTTACCATTGGAAAAGGGGGAACTTCATTTGATGTTCTGGGGATAAAGCCGAAGCATTTCTTGGCCCTCTAGCACTTAATTTTGACACATTTTTAAGGAACTACATTAGGATAAGAACTTGAAGGAAATGTTCATGTTAGCAAAAGCACTTAAAAGATCACTGTCAAATTCAAGGTACTTTTTCAACTATGAAGATTATTCAGCAGAATATTATTTTCAGGGAAAAAATAATGAGACTTTGAATTAATACCTTTTTATATTTTTGAGTGTAGAGGTTTTCAAAATACACTGCTGTATGCAGGAATGATGTTACATTTTGGTAACATGTGTCTTTGACTAGAGAGTAACTAGACATCAGTTACAGTAATCACATTTAGGTCGCAACATCTGGTTGCACCAAAGCTTCACTTCAAGCTTTGGGGAGTTTTTACACTTGATGTAATACAGTGCTTCTAATAGTTTCATTCAGAATTACTCAGCTAAGTGTGTTTCTTTAAACCACTGATTAGCTTGGAGGGTGAAAAAAGAAATTGTTAAGTAAATTCCACTTAAAGTAACATTGGTAAATTCACATTGTAACTATGGGATACTAATAAGTTGACAAAACTTCTCTATGAAAGCCATTCAGAATCAGTAAACTTGGCTGGTCACGGCGGTTTTGCCACGTGTTAAATATTAGTTCCCTGTCAGACTCCCACTTAGCATCTCCTCCATCTATTGGTGATGAGTTTCTTGGTCCTTCAACAGTCCTGTTACCATAGACCTGCCTTCAAAAATCTTTATAACATAATCAAGGCTTTGGCCAGGACTTCCAAGAGAGTTTAAAAAGCTTCCAAGTTTTTGGTTTGAGGGGAGGTTGGGGTTGTGTGGTGGGGAGGCAGTTATTTGGACTTGGGGCCTGAGGAGGATTTTTTTTTTGGTTGGCTGTTTTTTGGGGGTTTTTCTCTTGTTTGGTTTGGGTGGGTTTTTGTTTGGTTGATTTGGAGGGGGTCTTTGTTGGTTTTGTTTTGGGTTTTTTTTTTCCTCTCCCTCTGGTGGAGCATTAGGCCCATTTAGAGCAATTTCCTAGTGTTTAAAAAAGGTTTTTTTAATGTTTTAGAGATCTGCAGAGTCTGTACGGGCTTCACTGTTGTGCTCTTAAGCCATATCTTTAATGATATTAATCTGTTCTGTGCTGCAACTTTAGGGAATAAATACAGAAATTACCAAACTTGTGCAGCTGAAGCTGCACACTTGGAGTTGAAGTATTTTTAAAAAAAGACTAATCCCACTGATGCACTTTGTTACTTTTGATGGAATAGGATGATGGGAAATTGCTTTTTGTAGTTGCTCACTTTTCCACAAAGTAGAAATCTTAAGGAAATGGTAATTCTGAGATAGTGCTGAACGAGAAATAAAGAAAAAACTGGGAAAGCAGCATACATTTGTACTGTTTTAGGTTCTGCTTCTCTTTTTGAAACGATGCTGTAATGCTGAGGGAATTGGGACTGATCAGTACAACTTAAACATTTCTTCAGCATGTTCCTTTTGGCTAATAAATGCTTTTTCATTACCCAGTATAAAGCACAAGCAATCTTTAGTACCTGTTGTGGCACAGCTTACTCTTTCAGCCCAAAAGAAGGGCCTGTCACTTTCCTAATTAATGTGCTGCCTAATCACTTATCTGTCAGGTCCAGTTGTGTATTTTGGCTTTATGAGCTCTAACAGGTATCTCAGTCATCACAGCAGACAAATGGAATATTGTATGTAGTTTTGCATTAACTTTTGGTCTAGCTCTTGCTCTGGATAAGCAAAATGCCTTCATGATTTGCATGGGTTGTGTTCAGGCTTCCTTCATCAAAATGGCTCAATAAATAACACCAGCCATCTGCTTTCTTTAAAAAGACAGTCACAGAAAACATTCACTTGTAAGACTTTGATTAGACTTACTGCTAAAGCCTGCCCAGTTATTTGTCAGGTACTCATTAAAATGTAATTAAGATCCATATGGTTCTTTATATAGAGACATAAGACATCGATAACTGTCTTTGGCTAAGGCTGGAAGCAAAGACTGGAGATTAGAAAATGTCATCTTAGCACTAAGAAGCCCTATTTTAAATATTGGTTATACAACAAGACAAAAACAATCTAAAAATGGCTTTGTCTGCCAGTAGGCAACATATGCCTTTATGTCTGTCATATGGATGATCATAAGCAATGTCCCTTGGAAGAGGCATTATGTGCTCCTTTTGGAAAAGCAAACCTTAGAGCCTTAGTAGAAAGTAATGACCACCTTATCTGAATTAATAAAAATCACAAAGCATGGGCTGATACACATGGGCATTATTTTAAAATATTGGAATAAAACTCTGAATTGAAAGCCTTCTGTAATGTTACTAGCTAGAAAAAGAGTTCAAAACTGCAGAGAATTGGGGGTGTAAATTCGGGGTTTATATTACGTGCCAAAAGCTACTTTGATATGAAAACCAGCACATATGAAGTCATTATGCTGCAAGATCCATGCAATAACCTACAGTTTAATTTATTATTGTATTTTGGAAACTTGTACTTGAGTTTCTGTGTAAAACGGCACTGAAGTTTCAATGATTGCATTTCTAGATTACTTCTAATACTACTTAAAATTCTCTAGTCCTATCCACTTTCCTGGATTATTTCAGTATTGGGTATGATTTATCTATTTAATAAAAATACAGTACACAAAAATGTGGTAAGTGATTTGGTCTGGATGGAAGCCTTGAAAGATTTATGGATTCTTTGATCCACTCATTAGGATAAGCTTTTGTACTTCAACACTCATAAGAGGTCTAAAACCAGAAGCTCCAAAAGTAGTACAGCACTATCTAATTAAAACTTAGGTTAAAACTCTTACTTAAATAACCCTAATAAGGAGGAGTATGCTAATGTAGGAGGATGGTACAGATACTTTATTTTTTTTTTAAATTAATACCATATGCTAACACTTTTTCCTGTTTGTTTTGTAGGCTGGAGTAAAGGGAAAGCTGGGCAGACTACTTGGGATATTTGAGGTGAGCTATTTCTTTTAAGTTCTAGAAACAATGGTTTGTTTGTGAGAACTGATAAACTGCAACATCAGAGTTAAGTTCATAAGTATTACCTACCTATAATTTTGCAGTGTTACTGGATCTGCTACATTAGACAGGACTTTAGGTGTTATAAGATGTGTGAAGATTTGAATAGGAAGAGTTCAAAGTTACACCAGTTTCACAGAATCTCAGAATACTCTGAGTTGGAAGGGACCCACTAAGATCGAGTCCAACTCACTTTGTCTTGTACAGGGATCAAACCCATTACCATGGTGTTATCTGGGCTCTGACCAACTGAGCTGATTTCAAGTCATTTTGGACATTTACTGGAAAGATTAAATTAGTACTTGGACAACACCTAGATGTTAAAAACAAAACCAAAACCTAAAAACCAAATCATTGATAGATTTAGGATTTCTGAAACATTACACCAGCCTTCTTTGAGGCACCTTTGACTTTTCCTCCCTGGTTAGATTTCGCTGAAGTAATTTGTCAACTTTCACACATGCAAATCTATGGGTTCATATCTGAATTCTCATTATGGCTTTGATTCACTAAAAAAAGGCCAAGGCTTTGGATAGCAGATAAATCCAACCTTTAGCAAACTATGTAGTCATATTATCTATTTGATAATATAAACATCAGACTCTGAACTACTGACAGTACAAGGACACGTGCTAGCTAGAACTCTGTTTTAGTGTTGGTGTTGCCCACTTCTGCTCAGGTTCTAGACAGGAGCAGACTGTGTTAGTAGCCCTCAGCTCATAATACATGCAGTGTTACTATGTTGTGCTGTATGTAAAGTGGAAGTCCCTCAGTCTCAGTCACGTACAAATCTTCACTCCACTTTTGGAGGCAGTGCATTCCTGACAGGGACTTCCTGTGTGAAAAATGTGTCCCATTGTGTGAAGTATGGAAGGCATGATACAATTAGAGAAGCTCCTGAAGCTTTGTAGTTAGTAGTTCTGACATTTTTCTGATATGTTTTGGGTTTGACTTGAACTGGATGGTCCTACACATAAAAAATTTGGCTGTGTTTTAACTCTACTGGTCAGTCTACAAAAGTATTCTCTATTTCCCAGCTCAGATCAGAAAAAACCCAGGATACCTATCACGTTGTTGCCTTAAGACAGGGGCTGCAAAGCATGATGATTCATTGGTAATTCGGATATATATTCTTCTGAAGCCGTCTATGCCAGGTAGACCAGAAGAGAGAAAAATTGGTGTTGTGTCACTTTTCTAGGTTACTTCTAACTTAAATCAAGGCCCTACTTTAATTTCACAACAGGGCCCCACAAGCTGTTGTTAGTACCATTGAGGGGGCCACACCTTGTGACCTGGGGATGGAACTAAGAGAAGATGGGAATAAATGCTGCTGCTGAGTCCTCTGATTTTAGAACTACAGCCAGGAAGGATACGTGTTATAAATGTATCTATCCTATTTAATGGTGATACTGATAAAGAACCCTTTGAGAACTATTTCCTGGTAAAGCACGACAGTTCAAAACTATATTAAGCTTGTAGTGAAACAGAGTTACATAGGAAAGGTTATTGGCACAAGGATACAACCATCTGTTAGGGGAGCTTGGCCATAACATCTCTTGGTTCTTAATATAGTTGTAATTGTAGATGGTTCTGGGTTTTTTAGGAGCTCAGTTCTTCTCCAAGGGGAAGGATGGTCTGACTGGTTGGGTAGCACCTCAAACACTGCCACTAGCCTGCTTTGGAGTAGCAGGGAGTAATGTCTGTGCCAACCTTGCATGGACTGGCTGCAGCACAGTGGCCTTGCCCTGAGCAGATACCTCTGTCGGAGTCTGTATTTGACCTGCCTTGTGCAAAACACGTGCCTTCGAAACAAGTGGTGGGTGCTGCCATCGTGGCAAACCTGTTGAATGAGCAGATGGCCAATGATTTTTGTATTTGTCATGATTGCAAGCGTAGGCTATTTAATTTGCCTCACTCCTGGAGTGAAACTTTATAGCCAGCATCGTGTAGATGACATGGCCACATGATGCAGTGGTTCCATCTTGCAAAAAGTGTTTTGGTTTTTTAAATGACCTTTCATCCAGGAAATGAGTTGTGGAAACAGTTTTAGCAAATGTGGTCTACTGTAGTAACTTACATCATATGTAAAAGATAAGTACTACTACTTATCTAGAGCAGTACTAGTGGACAACTGCTAATATTTAGCTGGATGACCAAGAACATACTTTAGTCAGAACTTCACAATCTTCAAAATTGTTTGTGTTGTCTTTCATTTGGTTGGGTTTTTTTAGTCTAGGAAAATAGAATAGCTGTTTCAAATAAAACTTTCGCTTTCCCATCGTTTTGGTTCTCATAAGTGCAGATGTTCCATTTAATGAAATTAAAAGCCAGGCTGCTGGCAACCATTCTTCAGAGGTAAGTAGTTTCTAATCTTATAGATGTGGTAAGTCTGCAAGTTATTTAGATGAGAGTTTAAATTTCTACTTCTAATATTCAAGCAGAACCAGGATCGGAAGCATAGGACGTACGTTTATGTTCTTACTGTGACGGAAATACTGGAAGACTGGGAGGATTCAGTTAATATAGGTAAATTAATTCTCTGTCCTTATGTGCTACACTTAAAAATGTTTTAAGCAAACTCTTTTCATTTTTCTGAAGCAATTTGTATAATTCAGGGGGAATACTAATTCTGTTCTAGAAAAAGTCAAGGGATGCTGTTCTTGCACACTTCTATACATACATAACTAGGGTTGCTTCCAACATAATGTTATTCTAATGCTTAGAATACTCTAATTAATATAACATTATGATAGAATAAGTATCATTATTAATTAGGGATACAGCTTGTAATTTTTTTAAAGGCCAAGTAGTATACTGCCAAATTGCTTTTTCCATAAAAAGTAGAATGTTTTACTGCCTGATACTCTAGGGTGGTTTTGAAAGTGTCCTTGACCTTAAGTGGTTTATGTATGTTTAAGCATAGTATTTGTAATGCTGTAAAACCAAATGAAAAATAGAATTAATCCCGCTTTTAATAATATCATCATTGACCTGGTCTATATGTATTTTCAGAGACCTTGAATTTTAAAGGACTGACTTGTAAAAGTAAGATGGTCTTAAGCTGATTTTAGTAAAATTAAGTCTTGAAACTTATACCTTGTATCAGAGATATGTTTATATACTATGTTTTAAAACTTACAGCTAACCTGAGTAACTCCATATCTGGATGCATATGGAGATATCCAGTATAGAACATGGCTTTTGAAATCAGACCAAGCCATTCTTCATGCATGCATGTTCAGTCTAAAGATTGGTTTTCTGCTAGGCGTGACAATGTAGGACAGCAGTATCAAGTCATTTAAATAACATTGCACTTTCCTCTAATGACCAGATGTGGCTTTTGGAGCATATAAAGTGTCATATGAATTCCTGTCTAGTATCTGCTTCAAGAGAGTTATCTGAAAGGCTTTATTACGAATTGCATTTTAGTAAGCTTGAGTGAATCTCTTGCGTTCATTGGTTCTTTCAAGGTCTTTTCATTAACTGTTTTCCCTGATAATTGCAACTTCTAAAGAACTGAGAAAAACTAGAATAGAACCAATAGAATAACTAGATAGCAACCAATAGTGCTGTTAAAATTTTGTAACTCTGTTCTTCTTTGTGGATTGTACTCATTCAGGAAGGAAAAGAGAATGGTTTAAAGTAGAAGATGCAATCAAGGTCCTTCAGTGTCACAAGCCTGTTCATGCAGAATACTTGGAAAAACTGAAACTGAGCTGTTCACCCACTAATGGAAACTCTGTGGTTCCCCCTCTTCCAGATAATAACTCCTTATATGTCACTTCTGCACAGACTTCTGGGTTGCCCTCTACTGTGAGATAAACATTTGGATTACCTTTTTATTCGTGTCATCAGAACAGGAGACATCTGTGATCACATGTAGGCATCTGTATAACTGTCAGTTCTAAGTGAAATATGTGAATGTGTCATAATGTCAAATTTATTTGAACATGTTTTTCTTTTAACAATGTAAAATAGTATTTCAGCAAACCAAAGCCATATAGGGATTTTTTAAGATGCCTTAATAGGCCATTAAAAAAAAAAACTTGACTATATAAATTTCCATATCTGCTAAAATAAAATATGCATCTCAGTGGTGTTCAGCTTATTTAAAACTTGTGAGTTTTAGTCAGTAGTTAAAGCTTGAGAAAATAGTCTTATACTAAACTCTTATTTGGTATCCACAGATGAAGTGCTAAGACCTTAAGCTGCCAGTATTTGGGTAAATGGATGTGTTGAAGGCAGAGATGCACAAGGGTGACTACAATAAAGCACTAAACCACATTCAGCCTGTCAAGAGCAAAGGATACCAACACTAAGCACTGCTTGCCTCCGTTACCCAAAAGGTTGCCTAGTCCTATGCAATCTTCATTTAACTTATAACAAGGACAAGAACAATAACTTTGTCTTGCAGCTACCAAAACTATCCACTAGACTTTTGTTTCATCACCTGGTCAGCTGATGAACTGTCAGAAGATTTGAGTGAGAAGCATTGTAGATCTTTCTTCCCCCTATTTTGTTTTCCTTTTAACCTTGATACATGTTTTGTTCATGGTCTGATTGCACTGCAGGTTCCAAAAACTTCTAATCTTCAATTAGAAACACCTCATGTAGTGTTCCTGCAGTCTGTTGCAATTTAAAAATGTCTGGAGGAAAGAAAGGAAGACTTAACCAGGGGGCACCCTTGGGTTGCTGAGGTGTTACTAGCAAGCATGTGTTGAGGTGTCTGGCCCTGCAGCAGCCAGTAGTGCTGCCCCCAGAGCCTGGGGCATGAGTGTTGATACCTATTACACCAGTAGAGAAATAATACTCCTTTGTCTTATTAGGTGTGCTGAAACCCCCAATTTTAAGTTAATTCTTAAATCCTTCAGTTCTGCTGTTTTAACATCAATTACTCTAGCTTCTTCAAATAAAAGCTGGCCTCTTGGTAAAAATGCAGTTGGAATAACTGAGGTACAGCTGACACCTTCCCTATTCTAATTATTTTCTCCTGCTTTTCATCCAAGAAGATGAAAACTAAATTCACTGTTGGTCTTAATGTTTTTACCATAGGATTACTCTGTGTATGTGTGTGTGTGCATGGTTTCTTCTACAAAAACACAATCTAATTCACATGAACATCCTACTTCTGAATTTTTCTAGGATCTAAACCCAACTGTACCTCCTTTATATCCAGCCAAAACAGGTCGAGGTAGACCACTACCTCACATGTGAAGTTTATTCTGGGTAAAGCTCATTCTCTTATACAACATTTGAACCTTTGTAAATAGTCCAACTAGTAAATAGTGAGTGTAAAATGGAAAATAAATGTAATTTAAACCTTTTGTTACTCAATACACAAATGGTTAACTTCTACTTTTTTAACACAAATTGTGTAAAATGCTGCTATGAATTTTTTTGTGCTGTTACACTTTTTTAGGAAAAAAATGTTGTTGCCACAAGTTACTCCTAGAAAAACAATCTTGTGCCATATGTAAATGCAGTGAAACTAGGGAGACAGATGATCTGATCTCTTAATGCTGCTCTCTTTGAAGAGGCAGAAATACTACTGACAAGAGGCATGAGCCATAAAGCTGAAGACTTCTGAAACAGTGGGTAGGACACTGCTTTCCATCCCTCTTAGCTCCTGGTCCAGGTCACTTCCAGAACTGGAAAGAACACACAAGTGTTCAGGTGCACCTAAAGGTGGAAGTGTTGCCAACAGCTTCTCCATCCTTTCAGCCATGAGGTGGGAGGCCAGGGAAGGAGTGCTGCTATTTCAGTACTGCACACATGGGTACACCCACTTTACACTGAACCTGTGCCAGGCTGGGACACCATTTGCTCAGCTCTCTAAACCGAATGGTCTTTAACACACACAGTTTTGCCAGGTGAACCAGGACAAAGTGGGGTTGAGCAATAATGATATTTGTGAAAGTCATACTTATAGTGTGGAAGGTTACCTCTGGCTCTGAAGCTGCCTTTAAAAGAATGAATCATTTTGCTCCCTTTTTTTTTGATCACTTCAATGCTCACTTTTTTGTTCAGTAGTTATTTTAACACTTTAAATTGAGCAAACTTGTATAGGTTTTCTTGTAACAAGATTACATCAAATCCATGAAAGCTAAAACAGAATCCAGAGTTTGAGTTCTTATTCATTTAAAAAAATGCTCTGTCTCCATTTCAGATTCTTGGAATGAAATCAATCCAAGCTTGTACGAGATTTAGTGGTAATGCATGATCTTATTTTGTAACTCTTGAATTATGTATTTGATAATAATGTAAAATGTACAGTATTGCTGTTGCTAACAAACTCAGAGTTGATTGCCTATAAATATTTTTGGTCACACACATTTGAGCTGTTCCGTAGTGCCAGACAGACTTTTTTTTTTAAAACAGCGTTTGTTGTATAAATCTCTTCAGTCTCTATGCAACCTTCAGAATGAAGCTCTATTGCTTAGTTTGACTTCTACTGCCTTTCAAAGAGAAATGTTTTGTGAATTGCAAATGTAAACTGAAGACACTTCAGTTTTGCTGCGGGGAACAACGGTAGCAAAGGGACAGCAGTACAGCTTCAGTACTAACAAAATCTGACATTAAACTCCAACAGAAAGAGTTGTAAAAACAGGGATAAGAAGGCTACAGTTTTTTCTACTACCTATCAATTTAAATGTTAGAAGCATTTTGTTTTTACATGAATCTCTAGTTAGATGGGCCAAACCTATTTCAGAGCAAATTTGGGATTTTTCTCATGCCAAAACTTCTGGACAATATATCCAGATTTGGTTCTCCAGCGGAAAAAGGGCAACAGGTTGTCATCTGCAATTGTCAGAGTCTAGTTTATACTGCTGCTTTTCCTGGCTGATAGGTTTTGAGTTACATTATGATGGTATCAGAGAAAAAGAGCCTTAAAGTTTAAAATCACATGAAGCCAGAATTAAGCAAAATTGATGTGCTTTTAAACACAAGAAATCCTGAGGTATTGTAAAGAGGCTGTTCAAGTGAAAAATCTTATTTTGGTGCTTACTGCACCCCTGACTTAGCCTAGCATTGTTCTGTTAACAACGTGCTGTGAAAAAAAACATGAGGGGCAGACACTTGGTTTACTTACCAGCATGGTTTGTGAAGTGAAAACTGAAAGGAAGTGGGGGGGGGGGGGGGAATTAAGTTGGAAAAATT
>VZRR01011338.1:436882-461244 GCA_013398015.1 Oreocharis arfaki
GGGGGGGAGGGAATTAAGTTGTAAACATTTTGACCTGCTTGCATGGATTTTCTTTAAAGATTGATGTAAGAATTTTGACTTTTTATATTTGAAAAATACCAGAATAAAATCTAAATTAGTCCTGTGGATGATGTAATTCTATTGCAAATACTGCACCAGAAGTGATGGAAGCCTTTCACACAACCTCATCTAAACTACGCTTAAGTTTCATTTAATGTTTCCTACTTCCTGCCTCATCCTTGCACTGAAGCTTTACCAAGCTAGTTGTTCCAAAGAATAGATTTCTTTTCCTTGACATGACACTCCCTCTCCCCTTAGCCGAAATGTCCAACGCCTGCCGCAGCTTGGAAATTGGTGCCAGTGCTCACCCTACTGCTGCAGCCCTACCTCCCCTTACCTTGTTTCTTGAACCTTTCTTCCACATTAAGGTAAGCAGCTCCTGTGTCCCCCCTCTCAGCATGACTTCTGACATGTAGACAGCTACCACACCTCCCTCTTTTCAGCTTAAGAAGAGTTTTACCAGAGTCATGTCTGGCTCTTACCACTGTATCTCCATGCATCAAGTGAATCAAGCAGAAGTAGAGGTGTGACAAAGCCCAGTACATGGCAGGAAAGGCAGAATGATTGACTTTCCCAAGTCTTGGAGAGATGATAAGAATCTTCAAGCTTAAACTGAAGATGTTTAGGGGTTTTTTAAACTTACCTTCTTTAAACGCTCTTCAGGCCTCAGTGCTGCTGTGGCACTGCCTCCTTGGCTCAAGTGATGGAAACAGGACATCCACATGAGGACAACGCTCCTAAGAAATGGTGTCACCTCTTACCTGCAGACTCAGGAATCACAGGCATATTCCTGCATGTGACAATCTGATTGCTACAGGCTATGCACCACAACCCCAAACAATGCTATCAGACAATTTTCTGCCCTTAAATAAGCATGAAACGCAGTTCAAAGAGCCATTTTAGGAAGGCTAGGGACCACTGAATGTGTCTGCTGTGTGATTAGCTGCTGCCTGCCTCATGGCCCACACTGCTTTCAGTAGCTTGGTGGTAGCACTGGCTCCCAACAGCTTTCCTTCATTTGTTACTACCAGTTCTGATGGATGAGCAGTACGAAGAAGCATCCACAGCAATGTATGATGCTGGCCAAAGACCATCACCTTGTGCACTTACCCTGCTGTTGCCTTACCTGTGGCCTAGTGCCCATTACATCCAGACCGATTCTGTAACAGGGCTCTTGTCCTAAGGGCCTTTTTGCTGTCATTCAGCTGCTTCACTGCTGAGTATTTCCTACATATTTCCTTCTTTCCTGCTTTCTGGCTATGACACTAATGCAACCCTTGAATAAGGTAGACAAACATCCACAGCAACTGAAGGAAGAAAAAACACCATTAGAATCACCTTACTGTGTCTTCTAAGATTAGTCTGCCTTTGAGAATTGTGCATGGGACCACAGACATTCTTCCATAAATTTACCAGTACCCAGCCTAAGCCTTCAGTGTTACCTGGATGAACGCTGTATTACTCACGAGTAGCTGATGGGAAAATGAGAGCAGCAGTTCTTCTGAAGGCACAGCAGGTATTCAGGCTGAGACGAGCACACCTGCTACAGCAAGGAACAACTGAACACCATACATGAAATATTTCAGATTTATAAATGATCTTGCAAGCCTTGGCAGGCAACTTAGGTAAGAACTTAGGCCTGAACCAAAAATACTGCTTCACTGCAGCTCTGAAGACAGAACTCAGCTTACACCAGAGTATCTCAAACAACCTTGCAACAAGTATTCCAGTCAGAGATGATTTTATGTGAAATAATTTGTATTTGCCTTCCTAAAAAATTAAATAAAAATGATTCCGTTACATGCCACACTTGTCTCAGTCTCTTTATGTGGGAAGGCTCATGCAGTGTGATAAGTACCTGTGATTTCTACCTTCCAGTGCTCAAGAATCTTCCTTCAGGTGGAGCACCATCCCTCAGTAATGGGCTGATCAGCAGTGACAACTCCCTAGCAACTAACTGAGCTACCCACGTGTGTCCTCGTAGGGTACAATTTCCTTTCCTAGCCCAGGTCAGCCAGTGGGTAGTGTTCCACTGGATCAGTCTTTACCCAGAGATACTCTTACTTGCTCACACCTAACCCCTTATCTAAGTGCTGAGGGGGGGTTCATGAAAGCAAACACCACAGATAAGGCAGTCATGCTGCTTGATGCCACTTTTCTAATGCATTTCAGTGCAACATAATTAGATATTTGCTTTAAAATCATCCTGCACACTTCCACAGTAAAGGCCACAATAAATGGTACAAACTCCATTATTAACCTCGTGACATGCTCATAATGGAACAGAGTTTAGCAAAGCTCAATACATTTATCAGTTTCACTGCACTAGAAAGTGTCCCAACTATGCATGTAAGTAGGAAAGTCTGGTACTAAACCAGACACATTTAAACAGAGGCAGGCAAAAAAACCCAGAAAAACCCCAACAAAAAGACCCCACACCAACAAACAAACAAACAAATGAAAAAACCCAAACAAATGGGGGGGTGCAGGGGGGAAACCAACACATCCTCTGAGCTGCGTACAAGCAGTCTCCCCTGAGGACTTTTAGGACAGAGGCTCTGCTCTTGTCTCTCCATACAGTGGTGGGGGGAAGCCAAAAGCAATTGAAAAGTTATGAGAGAATTTATCAAGGTTATTTTTCTTATTTTACCAGATGTTAAGAACTGTTAGGAAACTGTTGCACACTGATGGCAGCCCAGTGCAGTTAAATGAAGCTCAGTGCCTAAGTAATGAATAATCACTCTTCCTTTTATTTCAGTGTCATATTACATTACAGTCAAGACATGTTATTGACAAAACCTACCAGACATTTTACTTTAACCCTCAAAAAAACCAAAAAAACCAAAAAACCCAACCCAAGAAGGAATGTATATAAATAGAGATGTCACAATTTTTGATGTCACTAGTCCATTAAGATGTTCCACAATAGCCTCAATGTGCTAGAAATACAATTACTTGTAAGCTATCGAAGCAAAGTTTCACTTGGTTTAGACTAAAGTCAGCTAAGATACAAAAAACCTGTTCCATCAGCTCCCAATAATCATACACTTCATACCCATGACAGAACATGGCTACATGTGAAGAGACCACCACTGAATATTTATGCAAAACCAAAAGCCTTCCTCTTGATCTACAGGAAATTACTGCAGAAGTATTGTGCATGTGTGGTTATAGAGCCCATGCAGTACCCAGGCTCAACAGCTACACAGTTACTACCCAAACACTGACACATAAAATGCAATGTCATCACTCTCACTCAGTATTTTAGGATGTTTGACACATAGCACCAGCAATGGTAGAGGAAACCCATTTATTTTAAAGTTACTGTAAATTGATCCAATAGACACGTACTAAAAATGGAGATAAAACTAACACTCCCTAAAAGACAGCTGCGTATGCTAATCAGCTGCAACAGTAGGTGTAAGAGAAATAACTGAGTTTCACATAACAACTGGGAATATACACCTGCTTGACTGAGGAAAAGGTTATATCTTACTGGCTTCAAAGACTTTAGCCGAAGTGTCACACATTCCTTGGCACAAGCTGGAATGAAATTCCCAGCCTGACTTTATACAGGGCTCTTAAATCAGGTTTTAAAGTAAAAATAAGTTTTATTTAATATACATTATCTGGGTCTGAATTAATCCTGCCTATGAAGTTACAATTGTAACTTAAGTGCCAGCTCAGGTCTTGTTTCTCTACTGAAGGAACGGAAAGCCACTCTCAAACACGTTGTTTAGGTGGGTTTGCCTATCCTCCGGGGGTGCCACTGGCCCTTGGACTAGAGACAGAGCTGAGGAAAGCTGCATATGTAGTGTAAGGTAAAGCATTAAGAGGTAGGTGAAGTGAATCCAGAGTCTACGGCACAGCTCACTTATTCTCAGCTGCCTGATACAGAAGTTATCCGTGCTAGTAGCAGATCCAGGACATAGGCCAGCTAACCCCAAATAGACATTTGTAAGGAGAAGAGAGGGTTAATGATGCTTACCCGCTCTGAAGAACATGTTAGGAGCCCTGGACTCAACTCTGACTTACATTCAACACAGAAACTACTTTTAAAACAGGTTTTTTTATGACACAGTTTGGTGAAGAAGTTGAAATCTGAACCATTCTTCAACCATGTTGCAGAGAACTTTGAGGGACAATACCAGTTACTAACCACTGAAAGCACTGTCTGTTGGAAAACATAGTTTTAATAGATATTCTTCATCTTACATAAGAGCACAATAAATACACCACATTCTATAGAAATTTCAGGTAACACTAGAGTAAGAAGAGGTGAAAGGAGGAGAATATCAATAGACTACATAACCATACCCCTGAATTGCATGACAAAACACTCCCTACTGCAACCACTACAAGCTGCCATTTATACATTTCAGGTTGGCCTCACCAAAAGCTTTTAAGCTTTTTGTTTGGTTGGTTTGTTGGTTTTGTGAGGGAGAGGGCTTGGAGAAAGGAAGAGAATAGAGATACAAGAAATGAAGGGAAGCAATTAGATGGGTTCCCAGAAAAGATACTGGACTCCTAGACAAGATGCATACACAAAAAACAAGGATGAGAAGGAATTATTTCATCACTTTCCTTCCCTCCAATAAAGAAGCTTTGTTGCTATTTAAGCTGACCAGTTGCTCAAGCCAAGTAGCTTAATAAGGCTTGTAGAGAAAACCAGTGGTATGAGTTGCTAGCTGTAAGTGGCTAAGCAGACATCAGTTAATACACAAGCTGGCTCTAACAGTGGTTCTACACACTGGAATTTCATGTCAATAAAGGGCAGGAATTAAAGAAGCTAGAAAACCGTGCTGCCCAATGTCTGATAACAATCAGCAAAGAGAAGTTATGCAGATACTCATAATTAGTGCTGTCGTTTGCTCTCAACCTCCTACTTCATCCTGGTTATTTCCATGAAAACACACATCGACGCATTACTAAAATTAAGGTTACAATTGTTACATCAGAGACTTGTTTCTAAAAGTGACTCCCAATGCAATTTCATATTAAATTGGCCAGGTAGGGTCACCCACATAACACAAACTAATAAAAACAGTCAGCAAACAGAAGGAAAAAAAACCCAAAAAAACTTGTGAATTCTCCCTCTTTACTGTTAAATCTCTCAGACTGGTGAAGACAAATTGTCAATTCTGGATTCCATTTTTTTAAATACGATTGTCACAGAGAAATGAAAACACAGCAAAATAAACTATACAAAGGCAAAGTAGAATAACAAAAAAATATTTTACTAAAACATAAGATTTACAGGAGATTTTCCAGACAAGCCATACAAAATGGTCACAAGCTTTTTCTTGGAGGGATTTTTCTACACTTGACAGCAGAATCACAATAGTATTAGTGAAGGTGATGGATGTTTAATGTTCCCATTTTTTGTTCAAACAATGAAGCTTGTCCATCTACAGCGTCTAAGTTAGACTGGGCTAGAGGGTATATTCTAAAGTATAACTGGTTAGCTGCTTTTACCAATGCAATTAGCATCACCATAAAAGGGGAGGAGGAGCCCACAAAATTAAAACAAAAAGCCCCACAGCTAACCCTGCCTACCTTCATTCACAGTGCTTATACTTAAACCATGACGGGAAAAATGATTAAAAGCAGAGATGTGCTGCTGCTTTCAAACAATTTCACAACAATCCAGATGATACTTCTAGCCTCTGCTCATGCGGTACAATAGTGAATTAGGACAAGACACAGATTTGCTAATGTGCATTTAATCACCAAAGGACTGAAGATGTCTGGGCTTTTATTCTGTAATGTTTCTAAGACTGTGTCCATTAAATGCAAACAAAAAAAGGAAGAGGTCTTGGCAGAACAGGAGAAGTGATGCACACTTGATGTTCAAAGCGCATTTAAATATTATTCATGGCATATAGCCTAGTCCATGCTCTGGCTGTAAAGAAGAAGAAACACATTTAAGAAAAGATGTAGTTTTCAGGCTTGATTAAAGTAATTTTAAATTCATATTCTTAAAGATCTCTTTTATACCACTGCTGCAAGCACACAAAATATATCAGTTCTAAGACTGTACGTGCAATTCTGAATTCCAGCAGCTGCCAACTTTTGTATATTATAGAAGCAGTCTGACAGCAGTGGATCGGAAAGTGAAGAGGCATAACATAGTAACTCTTCCATTCCACTGTAGCCTGCAACAGATGCAATATCAAAGACATGTACTTTCTGGAACCTGTTAATCTGTTCCTTATGCTGCAGAGGACAAGCAGTAGAACACTCCTTCATTTTAACACAACTTCAAAACAGACAGGCTAGCAAATCAGGACCATCAAAACTCAAGATAGAACAAGAGAGCTTTTTCTTCTATCAACCATCACAGACTTAAAAACAGACCATTGCAGGCACATTCAGGGCACCTAGACTATGACTGTATGCAGTAATTTTCTGTTTCTGCAAATTGCAGATGTAAAACTAGAGGCCAGGAGTTACATACCCCAGCCAGCGAGTAATAAGCTATTCCTAAAACTAGAAAAAAAGAAAAGGTAGAAGATACATCACCTGTTTCTATGGCTTGGGCTTCATTGGTCTTCCATTGCTCAGCTACATCATTTGCTAGTGGATCATCTGGATTGGGAGCACTTAACAAAGCCTGGATTGATAGCAGAACTGTACGAATCTGCAAAGCTGGGGACCATTTATCTGAAGAGACATTTATAGCACTATGAAACACCATATTCACCACAGTCTACAGAAATAGCAAGTTTTTCCAGATTAAAGAAGCAGCAAGGTATTCTTTAAACATATGAAAACTCTTTTTAGGGTCAATTTATAAATTTCTGTACTTAACAAGAAGAAAGAAAACACAGTAGCACTTACCTTTCAAAATATCTAAACATATTCTTCCCAGCTTGTCTACATTAGGATGGTAAATTTTGGTCATGAAACGTACTTTAGGAGCTGCCATTGGATATTCTTCTGGAAGGAATAGTTCAAGTTTAAATGTCCCACCCTCAAAGGGGGAATCCTGTGGACCTGCAATGACCACATGAAAATAGCGTGCGTTGCTTTCATCTGGCTCTGCTTTTATCCCAGGGACTGGCTCTGCCAGCAAGCGCTGGGTTTCCTAGAAGAAATGGAGGCAATGTAATGAATAAAACCCATTTAAAATAAACATCCCCTGTACAAACAATTTTAAAAGCAACAAGCATTCATTTAGCCTACACTCAGAGTAACAATGTTCAACAAATACCTTAAAGTCAAAGAACATCTGCAGAAAGAAGAGACCCAGGTAAACTGGTACCCATCTCCTCTCACACTGTCACCTGTTGTGTGCTCCTGTAACACCCAGTAATAGGTAACTCAGCTATCCTCAAATTTCTTAACTTTTGATTGAACTACTGCCAAGCTGCTCTATTTTTTTCAATATACTTAAAAGCACTTTAAAAAATACCACAATGAAAACACCAAAAGCATTTCCCATTCTATCTCAAATAGAAACTCCCATAAGTGAAAAGCCAAAGGGATTAATCACCTGCAGAAAGCGTTCAAGGTTTACTCCTAACAAGAGTGGACTGGTTTATTACACTGAACATTTGTACTGGAATCAGATCCAACTTCGAAGAATTTAAAGTGCTACTCTGCTGCAACACTAAAGGTGTATTTTAAGCATGTTTTATATATTTAGACATATATATGCATAAATAGCTTTGGTGGGAGCACTTCCAGCCTACATATGACCATGTTTAAAGTCACACTATTTGACAGTAGGAGACAGCCAAGATGTTCTGTAAACAGCAAAATTAGGGAAGGCCAGGCTCCTGCAGTGACTTGGTTTCTCTGTTGCTTCATTCTTCTGCCAATGCTACCCCAGGCACCAAGCTAAGCTAAGAGCTGCCCATCCCACTAATGCACTGAGCAGATAGACCAAGTCCTGTACATCTTTGCCTTTCCTCTGCTGCCTGTCTTCACAAGTCTTATGGGCACCATTCTGGTTCTTATAAAAAAGATCCCAAGGACAAAATGGGCAAAAGGACACTAGGCAGGGACAAAAAATCTTGCTAAAGCCTCATTTCCTCATGCAATTTTAGTCCCATTTCCTGCCTTCCTTCTAAGCTTGCTTTTACTGTGTACAGTTAATTTTTTCACCACCTTTCTGTGCTGGCTTTCACAGAGAAAAATTATCCTATTTCTACTGACAGAAGATGGCAAGTTGTAGGTGTAACAATAATTTATTATTTCAGTTTTATAGCGTATTTATTCCATACATCAACAATAACACTAATTACAAAACCATAACATGGTCTGGGTTGGAAGGGACCTCAAATATCATCTAGTTCCAACCTCGCCATGGCCAGGGACACTTTCCACTAGACCAGGTTGCTCAGAGCCCCATCCAACCTGGCTTTAAATGCTTCCACCTACTGGGCATCCACAATTTCTCTGCACAACCTGTTCCACTGCCTCACCACCCTCACAGCAAAGAATTTCTTCCTAACATCTTATCTAAACCCACTCTCAGTTTGGAGCCATTTTTCCTTGTCCTGTCAGTACACGCCCTTGTAGTGAGCCTCTCTCCAATACAGTAAGTCTCTCTCTAATACAAGCACAAAACAGACAGATTACCTCGACTTGGCTAAATAAATTCTTCAAACATAAATGGACTGCTACATTACTCTAGTAGAAGTAAGTGCACACAGCATTTAAGTGATATGGCTGTCTTGATGCAGTTAAGTAACACCTCATTTTACAAAAACTAATCAATATATAAAGAAGCGAAGTCACGGTAATTAATTCCAAAATCCAATTACTCATCACTGAATTGTCAAGGTCCTACAAATCATAATATTGAATTTATTACTATGTACATATGCAAACCTAAAAATAAATGTATCTGGTGTGCTTCCTTGTCGTGACTACACATTATCTACTTATCTGCATAAACATTAGCTGCCCGATGCCACTTACACACCTCACTGGAAGCCCTTCCAAACTTCTTAGAGCTGTCTACATTTACTTATGTGAGTGTATTTTAAATGATACACATAATTTTATAACTTACTAATTTGTATTCTGCTGGCTATTTACTTGTACACTAATTGTGTAAAAAGCAGTTATAATAAATTCTGATAGTTTACATTCAGTGGTATGAAAAGTCAGTAAGAAACCACAGATTATCCCTGTAAGTGCATAAAACATTCTCGGTTTCTTTCAGCAAGCTGTCAGCATGAGTGCTGCCCCAGGTAAATGGGACAATTTGGGTATCTGCCTATGAAGGACCATACACTTTTTGACAGTTCTGGCAGAGGAAAGTGTTTTATGCCAAATACAAACAAATGCTAGCCAAGGGAAAACTTAAAAATAAGGAACCTATGGAAAAGACCAATTCTTAAACTTCCTCCCAGCTGGACTTTGCCAGAGATGTGCTTGTAAGCAAATCGTGGCTTTGGTTCTGATGGGCATGCTCGAAGACTTTTTCTTAATATTAAGGATAACACATTTCAATAGCTGGGCTGATCTCAGCAGTCCCCAGCTCCCCCTCAGTCACCCTAGTCCCCAGAGTGCCTCCCTAGTTATGCCAGTATGCTGACTGTAACTACACTGGGCAGCCAATCCCGGCTTAAAATAACCCAGAATCAGCAGTTCTCTGGCAGCAGCATCAGCACTTCTACCTGCCAGTATATCTGAGGGAGCAATGCCTGGCTGCAAGCTGCACGTTCTGCCACTAAAAACCATTTGTCGGTGAACAATGGGAGAGTCCATGTACGAGAAAAACAATTCTTTCAAATGCAGGCACCCCATAATAATGAAGGGGCTATTCCACTGTGAGCATGCCACCCCGCTCAGAAAGTCCTTCGTGCCTCCACATTCCGTGACTGCGGTTCTCTCGCTACAAAACACCACAGAAAACGGGAGTGCAAAGAAAAGCATTTATGCTGCACTGAGCTGCACTGCTGCTGTACTGAGTCTACTCTGAGCCCATACAGGCTCCTTGGGCAACATTAATATTCGATGAAAATTCCTTTAAGCGAGCACACCTTGCCTCCTGCTCTGAACACAGAGCTCCACTGCTATCGGTGTAATTGAAACTGTTTTCAAACAGAAATGAGGATGAATACTTGCAAGAAACCTGTGAGGGAAGTGGTTGACACTCCTCTTTCACACCTGCCAGGCTCTGGTGCAGCAGAGAGCAAGCACCAGGCTAAACTTCTCCGATACACTCAAAATGACAGGCCATGACCCCGTGAGCACACATTACTGCCTTTGTGCAAAGGCTTCAGAAAATACATCTTTTTAAAACTGTGTAACACAGACAAGCTTGTTAGACTGTGAAAAACGCAGGAAGATGCCATTTACTGAGAGCATGTGCAATGTTTGTACTTAAATACACCAACAGCTCCAAAATTCTGACAGTAAATAAGGGTTTTGTCCTGTAATTATGAAGACATTAACAAATACATCTTGGGGGACACCATGGAAAAGGAATAGAGAAGGAGAAATTAATCAAAAAGCTATATTGTAAGGTCTAAGCATATAAAATGCTTAAACAAACACAAAGGCCCAGTTCTAAGGTGATTACAGGGACTTGATTTCCACATTTTAGGGCAATATGGACAGTTACAGACATGCTGATACTAAAATAAATTTGATTTGCCGTAAAACTTGCAAAAGTAAGTAATATTCGAGAGAAAAAATTATGAGTATACAGGCAATGCTACGCAGGTGGTCAGGAAGCTGACCTGCTTAAAGATTTTAATTCTTTTTAAGTGTACAGTACGAATTAAAAAAAAAAAACAAACCCAAAAACACAACAGACAAACAAACAAAAAAAACCCCAAACAAAAAAACCCTACCTCCCCGTACTTCACCAACAAGAGAATGATGAGATGTGGACGGAACAAGGAAATGTTTAGGTACACATTGATCTTATTCTGTAATTCCCAGAGAATGGCTACCCAATGAAAATAAGTCTCCCAAACATGCTTAAATAAATAAATAAATAAATGTTTAATTTTTTTAAATTAAATTTTTAACTTCTCATCTTTTTTAACTAATCAGGACAATCAAACACATGCAACACTTGACTTCCTGTATATTTTCAAGGGGTCTTTCTTACACTGTTTTAACAGAGGAAGTGAGTTTTATGCATCTGTTACTTCCCCTTTTTCCCCAAAAACTGCCTTTAAACCCTTTGTCCAATTTCAACTGTTCTGTGTGTTTTGTAAGCTGTCAGTGGCTAAGACTAACCAAGCTCGGTGCTATGGGCGAGGCAGACATGAACAACTCCAGTACTACTGCTGCTGTCTGGCCAGCTTATACCAACCAAGTATATACCATTCTTGCCCAGAAAAAATCCCTGACAGTAAGGATAAAAAGAGCAGGAACACCCACATATAAACATGCTAAAAAGGAAAAAGAATAAATTCAGAGAAAACTGGGTTTTGCAGTTCTGTTGCTCACAAAAAATGCTTTTACAATAGAACAGTTAATTTTGTCTTCAAAAAGAATACCAACTCCCATCAGTAAGTGCTCCAGAACAGTACTTCATAGTGGTTTTTTATTAGCTCTCATCTAGCACACTGAAGTTTCACAGAAGAGACTTCAGGGCATATTTTGAAAGTTATAAAGCTTTCAATGAAGTTTCCCATGCTGCTGTAGGCAGTTATTTCTATTTGTCATACTCCGCAATGTCTTTAGATTGAGATTTCTTCTCACGCCTGCACTTACTCTGCTTTTTCCAATTCCAAGTAATGTAACAATTTCCACTGACTAAAATAAATTAATAAACCCAAAAGGAAGATGCATGCCAGTCTGTACTTGAAAAAAACCAAACCTGTCAATCACAACTGGCTATGCCTCCCCCCTTTTCATGCCTCCCCTTTTTTATTTTTAATTAAGTGGCTAGAAAACACAGAAGTGTTGAAGGTGTTTTGACAAGCAAAAGCAAAGCTTTCCTTATTAACACAGGTGGCCTGAAGCAGAGTGACAGATGATACTGATGGGACAGATGGTGTAGCTGACATTCCGCATAGCTATTCTTCTATGAAGACATTAAATTGAAAACTAATTGTACCTGAGGGGGAAGAAACCCTCAACCTGTTTTTACCGTAACATGTGAGGATAGGAAGCCTTGGGAAGAGAGAGCACTGTGATCTTTAGAAGAGACTACCAAGCAGAAGGTGGGGGTGAGGGCTTTTGAAGCTGCCAAGACTAAGAGAAGCCACACATTGAAGAGAAATCGATCTGCAGGGGAGTATGTTTCATTCACTCCGTGAGCTTTTGCTTGGTTATCCTACTTTCAGTCAAACGGGAAAAAACGTTACTGAAAAGCAGACATAATCACCAGGATTCTCCTTGTTCATACACACAGAATAAGACAGAGCACTTCTTTAAGGAAGTAAACCGAATAGCACAAAAGGTGCTTCCATACATACATACAGGAAAATCAACTGCTAATGAACATGGAGATATGAGCAAGCATACAAAGGAGGAATCCAACAGAAATACACTATTTTAATCACTTTCAGTCTTGAAGAACTGTTTACAAAAGCCTCAAGCTGCCAAGGCCTCAGTCAAAACAATCAAAAAAAGATTTCTGTATGTCACCCTTTTGAAAAATAAAAAGCTTCTTCAGAAGTCTTGCTTGCTATCAACAGACTAAGGCAGGACCAAACAAATAACTACAAAAAGATGGAATCAAAATACAAAAGTGGCAAATGACTACAATCAGAAGACTCAGATGACTAAAAACAGAAGACAAGTACTTGCAAAAAACCCCAAACATTATTTCTTACCGAGCAGAGCCCTGCAGCTGAACTGTAAAGCTTTTCTGACAAAGACCACTCCAGTACTGAAGGAAGAAATTTTGGCATGGGATTAGACAATTTTTAAAGCTTTTTCATTGCTTTTTAGAAAGAAGTAGTACTACTCTTTGCTTGAAAAAATAGTGCAATTCTGTTCCTTGTGCTATGGCAATAGTTAATCACAACAAATTTCACACTGCAGCCAAGAGACGTGGCTAAAACAGTTAGGAACAAATCAATATCTAGCACCTATAAAACACGTGAATTTTAAAGCTACTGTGTGAAGGCCACTAAAATTTAAGAGAAGGTTGCTTGCGAAGTCAGCACAAACTAGCTCAAAGAAGAAATCTAAGTTCCATATCTCTAGACAAATGTGCTTTGCTTAGTAATTCATCTACCTGCATGACATTTTCCTCATATCCCAGTTTTCTTATTTCACACTCAATATTACTGCTATATAGATACCTTTAATAAATAAAACATGCTGCTTATTAATCCACAAATTAAATACTGTGGTCTAAGTGAGTGTAACAACTGAAGGAATATACTTTCTTATAGAATGGTCTTCTGCTCTACATTGTCCTTTAATACCAGCCGTGAAATCACCTAGTGAACTTCGTAACACCCATCAGAACAAAGGCATCTTAAAGAAATCACAACACCTTACAAGGTCTGAAAATTGCAAGGTCACAAAAGATCAGCGACTGCAGAAAGGAAAAGAAAAATACAAACCTGTGCTGCCTTTCCAGTTCAGCCTATTATGCACTTTTACTTTTGCCTGTATAGCTGTCTCTTGACCTCAGGGTCTAACACAGCAAGTAGCCAATGCGGAAGAAAAGAAAAGAAAGGGAAAAAGTCATACAAGAGAGAAGAGTCCCTGATGCAATGCGCCATATGTTCCACGCAAACAGCTGTGCCAACAAAAAGGAGGGTGCAAACACATGCTCTCAGAAGGACAGGAGAAGATTCCTTTTGGTGAAAGGGCTGGTTTAAAGACTTGGGACTGTAGTGTTAATCACAGCGGGATACCAGCGTAACAGATTACTATTCTGTAACCAACCTAAAAAGGAAATGCAGAGCCTTCCTCCTCATTCCAAAGGAAGAGGCTTAACTACCAACTGAGCTAATTTCAGCAACAGATGGTAAACTACTAAATTAAAAGTCTTCATCCATCTAAAGAAGCCTTAAACACCAAAGACTCTGCATATCTTACTTGTTATAAACAGTTATCTAAGAACCTTTTATAGCACTAAGACTACAGAAAAGCATCCTTATGGCTAGCAGCTTTATGCTAGTACCTTAAAAAGAGAGATAACATCATTCAGAGGCTGACATATCTCTGATAAAATTATTCTGAAACTTCAAAACACAAAATATTAATAATGGCCTCTTATGTAAAGAGAAAATACTGCGGGTCTTAAAGCTGTTAAATATTTTAAATGGCACAATATCACATCTTTATACAAAGTCTCTGAGGAATGATTCTCTCCTTGTATTTTCAGAAGCACATTTACTAGCTCAATTCATTACGCAGTAGTCAAGCAATTTTCCTTCAGCATCACCTACTAAGATGGAGGTTACACTCCTACAACTTCGTCAAGCCAAGGCAAGGCACAAGTCCTCTCTAATCTATGTCAGATAGTGAGAAAGTGTAGGTAGTATCCACCCTTACTTGTAGGTTCAACAAACCCTAGCTTTATTCTGAACAGATCAGGGAAGATAGACGATGGATGTGGACTTAATCTACAACAGGAATTACAGCTCCAAGTATGAGTGTTTATTGCTGCCACCTTGCCAGAAATCACCATCCTGCAAATCTACTGAGAAAGTAAACCCTGTCAGCACTCTCAATGCAACTCAGGAAAAGTGAGCTGGGTCTTCTTAACTAAACCTTCAATCTGAAAAATGCTAACTGAACACAAAAACTCTGCTGCCATCCAGCAGAGGACAGTAACTTCCAACAGAAATCATGGAATAGCTGGCATTGGCCGTGGGTAAAAGCATCTTCCACCAGCACAAATGAACAAAATCTGCACATCCCTTGACATGTTTCTTCCACAGGTCCTACAGGCAAAGGTCTCCAAACAGGTGGCTACAAAACAAACTTTCTGCTAACTCTGGCCATTTATAAAAGGAACAATAGGATGCAATGCAACACTGTATGAATAATTCCAAAATAACCAAAAACAAGTGTTACTTGCAAAATGAAAAAGGCACCCCAATTGACAGAAATCCACATCAGCTCTCCCCACTAATTTTTGTAATTGGTTTGATCTAATGTAACTGCATTACCAACTGAGCAAATGTACAGGGTGTATGTGTCAAGTTGCTGGCAGCAGAGTGGCTCCAGGGGTGACCTCTGTGGGGAGAGGCCAGGAGCTGTACCTCACCAGACACAGCCAGCTCCAAAAACATGCCACAGGACGTGGGTGAACCCATCAGCCAAGCTGGTGGCACATCTGGGAAAATGTATTTAAAAAAGGACAGAAAACAACACGACACAGAGAAAACAGCAAGAAGGAAAAAAAAAAAAANAAAAAAAAAAAAAAAAAAAAAAGTTTGTGAGCAAAACTAGTTTGAACACCAAGGTCAGAGAAGGATGGTAAAGATGAGCTCCAGGCACTGGAGCAAAGATTCTCCGTAGCCTAATGAAGGACCACAGTGGAGCAGATACCCACATCGTAGCCCACGAAGTGCATCACTCTGGAGCACAGGAGAAGTGTGAGGAGGAAGGAACAGCAGAAAGGAGCTGTTGTGGACTGACCATGAACCCCCATTCCCCATCCCCCTGCATCCATCAGGGACAGGAGAGTTGGGGAGTAAGGAGTGAAGGACTGAAGTTGACTATTAAAAAAGGGTGGCAAAGGTGGTGTTTTAATTTTGTCTCTGTTTCTCACCATCCAATTCTATCTCACCTGGAAGCTAATTAATTAATTAATTAATTTGCCCCAAGTTGAGTCTGTTTTGCCATGGTGACTATCAGTAAGTGATCTCTCTGCCTTTGTTGCGACCCATGAGCTTTTCCTTCTTATTTTTTCCCCCTTCGCTGAGGTGGGGAAAGTGTGGCTGGGTGAGCATCTGGCCAAGGTCAGCCCACCTCAGCATAAATCACACAGTAATTTTTAATCTGTGTTTGAGCTGCTGTATCCAGAACCACTTTTAGAGAGACTGTAGTAGGCAGTTTCAGACTCCACAGATGATATTGAAAACTAAGAATCTTTGAGAAAGAGACAACAGACTTAAAGTTAAAACCACTAGCTCCCTTTCCTGCTACAGTTGAAATGGTAACACTTATCACTTGCAGAGTACCACATATAACAATTTATGTGGGAGAAGATGTGATGAGGAAAAAGAGATCTTTCAGTTTAACTGATTGTTCATCAGTCATTTCAACATTTGCTTCCTAAGGGAGATCAGACATTTGCTGCCAAATCCTCCAGGAAGATTTCTAAAACAGATGAGAAGACACTACCAATAGCAAAAAGCAAAGAGTTGTTTGGTTTTTTTAATCACACCTAAGTTCCACTAATTTTTAGTCACTGAGAGTGGAAGTCCTTTTGACTGTTGAGTTTACAATTAAGTCAAATTGCTTTTCTACCCACCATTTCAGCATGGTTCTCAGTCCTTCTTGATTAACTTCACGTAACTACCCCCCCCATTTCCTTTCCTCACAAAATGCAAGTCTGTCTGAACAGGAAGTTCTAGCTTCTCAGCAGCAGTGCTAATTTGAACAGTCATCCTTCCACATACTCTATCAGCCCAAGTGTTTGCAAAGTCAAGTAACAGATGAGATCACAGAACTGATTCGGCTTAAGAAATAACCTTTACTGCACAGTTCTGAGCCAAATCAGTTCCTCAGTCTAAGTTCACCCCAGTGGCACAAAAATTTTTGTGCCAGCAGACTCCAAGCTGAATCTGTTCATATAGTAAGGCTGTTCAACCTGAATAATCAGAACCATAGAACAGCACGTGTTGGAAAGGACCTTAAAGATCCCCTAGTCCAACTCCCCTGCCATGGGCAGGGACGCCTCCCACTAGGCCAGGCTGCTCAGAGCCCCATCCAACCCGGCCTCAAACATTTCCAGGGATGGGGCATCCACAACCTCACTGGGCAACCTGTTCCAGCGCCTCACCCCCCTCACAGTAAAGAATTTCTTCCTGACATCTAATCTAAACCTGCCCTCTTCAGTTTGAAGCCATTGCCCTTGTCCTATGCCCTTGTAAGAAGACCCTCTCCAGCTCTTTTGTAGGCCTGCTTTAGGTACTGGGAGGCTGCTACAAGAACGAGCCAGGTTAACCACAAACTTCCGGTAATCTAACTTCACTAGCTGTTAACTTCCTCACCTTGTGCTGTCAACTTCTTCACCTTCTGCAAAAAACAGTACAACAACCAACTTGGGCATTTCGATCCAGACTATGCAGAGAATACATTTCTTTCACACTTTCATTCTGATCACAGGTAACCCTTGCCAGTTACCAGTACCATTACCTTCCAACTACATCCAATAGTCCAGATTAATTTTGGGGTATGAAATAGAAACTAAAGGCTTTAGCTGCACAGGGCAAAACTTAAAGCAGTATACTGGCACACTGACAAGTTATAATTACTTGCCAAATGACAATTCTTTCCTGTCGGAGTGTGATAAGAGAGAAGATCACACTGATCTCCTTCACCAAGAAGTGATAAATTGGACACAAGAAGGTAAAAAAGCATGCATGTTTTTGCTTTGATTTTTGAGAGGGAGGCAGCAGGAAAAAGTGAAACTTATCAGACAAAACTGTCTTCTACATATAGGGGAAAGCTGCCTCAGAAAACTACAAAGACTTAATTCAAAACTTAGTATAACATTACATCACATTTCGGCACAAATTCTTCTAGGGCCTATCGATTCATTAGCTACAACTATGTAAAGAACTGGCTGTAACCAGCATTACTGAAAATAAATTGGTTACCTAAGCAGATATCATATTGTCAGAGAGATTTCAGAATGTTTACATTGAAATTATATCACTGTAAAATAACTTTATTGAAGAAAATCTTCTGAAAATAGCATTACCTTTTAGAACAAAGAAAAAAAGAATTAGCAGCAAAGCCCATTAAACTGTAAAGCAAGGGTCAAACATCATAAATAGAAGGCTACACTTTGGTTCTCAAAAGCCAGCCTCCACAGGAATTCTCTTCCTTGCCACATAATCCCCAAGTGTCAGCATTCTACGTGCCCCCACTTCCTGGACTCATTACTGGGCTAATGTCTCTCATACACTAATGCTTCTACCCCTCTGCAGGTTCCCAGATCCCATCACCAACCCCAAGTGTATCTAACACCACCTCCCAAAACAAACGCAAGAAAACATGTTCCAAGTGTCAACATGTCAAAGGCATCAGCTGTAAAAAAGAAAGAATAAAACAGTGGTACAGCAGATTCAGAAAACATTAACTAGTACTCAATATATGGACAGTTGTCCAGTAAATTGAAACTACAGCTCTGCTAAGCAAGCACCGTGAATGAACTCTGGATTGCCCACAATCCTCTCACACACTTCCGGCTCTCCAGCTCCCACAACCATACAATTTTAACCACTGCAAAACCACTTGCAACAAGATGAAGACAAACTTACTCCAAGTAACAGTGTTTCCCAGAAGAAAAAAAAAAAATCCAGCATCAACCCACTCTTGGAAGAAGACCTTGTAGCCAAATAGTAACATGAAGAGGGGCATTTTAAGGTCAGCAGCACTCTCCCCTGAGAATGACGGCATTCTCAAATTTTCCACAGCAGATTACAGGATTCTGGAACTGTGAATCCGAGATCCTATGCAAATTCCTAGAGGATTACCTACGTACTAGCACAGATAGACCTTTTTATGGTGCATCTCCAACTATAGTAAAGTGAGGCATACCTGAATTCACTAAGCTAAGAGTGTAAACCATTCCTGCAGTTATACTGACAGAGCACATGTGCACTGGAGGTTCACGTTAACAGATAGTGTAGAGTCAACTATCAAAGGGTGGTTAAAGCAAACAGTACTGCATACTGAGCTTCTGTCCAAATGCTATCTGTACTGCATTTGAATGGCAAGGTTCTGGTACTGGGGGAGCCCACAGAGATGCTTCTGTGAGAAGCTGCCAGAAGCTCTCCCCATGTCCGACAGATGCAGTGGCAGCCAGCTCCAAGATGGACCTGAGACCTGCTCCTGGCCGAGGCTGAGCCCATCAGCAATGGTGGTACCATCGCTGAGGTAAAATATTTAAGAAAGCAAAAAAACCCCACAACCTAGGCAGCAGCAGCCAAAGAAATGAGATTATGTGAGAACAACAACTCTGCAGACACCAACGTCAGTGCAGAAGTAGAGGGAGGAAGTGCTCTAGGTGCCAGGGCAGAGATTCCCCTGCAGCCCACAGTGACACAGGCTGTACCCTTACAGCCCATGGGTGACCCCATGCTGGAGCAGGGGGATGTGCTCAAAGGATGACTGCGACCTCGATGCTCCTACAGGGGAGCAAGCTCCTGGCAGGTCCTGTGGAGAGAAAAGCCCACATTGGAGCAGGTTTGCCGGCAGGACGTGTGACCCCTGTGGCGTGAACTTGTGACCCACACTGAAGCAGTGTGCTCCTGAAGGACTGCAACCTGCAGAAAGGACCAACACATTGGAGAAGCTCATGGAGGAACCCCATGCTGGAGCAGGGAAAGAGTATAGAGAATCCTGTCCTTGAAGAGGAAGGAGCAACAGTGAAAATGTGTGATGCACTGAACAGAACCCCCATTTCACTGCACTGCTGAGGGGCAGGAGGAAGAGGAAAATCAGGAATGAAGTGGAGCCCAGGAAGAAGGGAGGGGGGGGAGAAGGTGTTTTAAGATTTAGGCTTAATTTCTCATTACTCTACTCAGATTTAATAGGTAATAAATGATATTAACTTCCCCAAGTCAAGTCTGTTTTGCCCAGGACTGTACTGGGCGAGTGATCCCTCCCTGTGATTCTCTTGACCCTGGAGCCTTTGGTAGTATTTTCCCTCCCCTGCCCAGCTGAAGAGTGGGTATAGAGTGGGTCAACCCACCACACCATCTACGGCAAAATTTGCAACTTGCATCTCACTATTAATCCATCAGTCACATGTAACTACGAAAATGTGGTTTTGTTTTGTACTATTCCACAAAACAAAATCTGATGATACTTCGAAAGCCATCAAAACATAACAGACAAGTACAGTATAAAACAACTGCATGCAAAGCAATAAAAATCCAATGCTTTATTACAGGTTTGTGCCTCAATGCCGCTCGAGTATTATACAAGACAGTCCAAACAAGATTATTGCCTCTATCTCGTTTATTTGCTTGGGTTTTCCTCAATTTCTGTTCTACAGGGCCTACTGAAAGCTTCTTTAAGGAAAAGGTTGTGAAAAGTTACCAGTGCCTTCTTAAAGACCTGATATTAAGACTCCACATTTTCTTTTTAAAACTTAACCTAACTAGACCTAACTGGAAAATTTTCTTATCCTCTGGGTCTAAGGCTTCTTCTCAGCTTCCCTCCCATACCTGCACAAAACATGTGTCCTGCCTTCAGGCTTCCAATACCTGCCTATATACCCCTCCCACTAACCCAGTCAGCCCATTATATTGGTCGCCTGGCAAGAAGACTCAATGAGGGCTGCAAAACAGCACATAAATTATCTTTCTACCTTTCTACATGGTGAGGAGCAGGAGGTGGTTTTAAGAATAGTACAAAAACACTTATGAAAATCCCCAAAATTTCCACCCTTCTATCAAATTTGAAGTTATCCACAAGATTCAAACTGCATACAAGGTGCAAAAAGACATTACATTCTCTGACAAATGTCAAGGAATCGCATTCTCCGGAAGTAATGTTTTCTGCGCCTAACTGCCATCCAAAGAAATACAAAACACCACAAAAAGGTATTACGTTTACCTAAATCTTCCGTATTTATTTTTTTTTTTTATTCAGGAAATAAAATGTGGTCAGAAATGTCAGAGAAATCAAAAAGTAGCAATGACTTAAATTTTCATGTGGAGACAGAAGTCCATGCCTCAAAAACCCACAGCTTTCAAGAAAAAGTAAGAAACTTCAAGTTGGCTGCCAGTAATACTTTTAAAGAATTTCTAGAAAGTTACAGTTGCAGGCTAAATACCTGATTTATGTTTAAAAAAAATATATAAAGCTGATTATACTGACCTCTAATACAGAATGCTGTAAGTGCCTAGCATCACACAGACCAAGAGAACCTCCATAAAACCTCACAGAAATTTTACATGTTGAAGCAGCATTTTGTAGCTAGCAGTCCAAGCATTCCCAGAGTCTCAAAAAATACAGCAGGAGTTCACTGCAGATAACAGAAACAGCTTCACACAGTAAATAGCAAGGAATGCGTATCTCAGACAACACCACAGTATTGTGCAGGGGAGAAAATCAAAGCCTCTGTAATTTAACACTGATAAATTCATTAGAAAAAAAAATCTGAAGGAGCCTCAGATCAGCTGGTTTATGATAGGACCAGCTGCAGCGAGTGCAACAGAAGCGCTACTAACAACTGGCTACAGTCAACTTACAGACCTGTGCATCAAATCATGAATGATGAGATCACTGCAGCACTGAAAACAGCAGGAAAAAAAAACATTTTAGAAGATGATAGGGGCAGTATTGTCCATCCCATTCAGACACACTGACTGCACTTGACACAGCAATGAGGTGATTGAATGTCAGCCAAGAAAAAAATTCAGATGCAATTCAATTCCTTACTTAACTGGAGGTACGTGACTTTGCAACATGGAAAAGAATTGATGTAATAAGTGCTTGAAAGTAAAAGTCACTGGGCTTATTTATCGTCTGTTGCAAAGGTTCACCTTCTAATACTGGAAATAATCACTTTCTGGAAAAAAGTTTACAGCATCAAAACCAGACATCTATGTAAATGTGCCAATAACACATTTTAATTTTATCTTACATTAATAGATTTTTTTGTCAAGATGATTCTCATAGGACCCCTGGTGTTGAACTACTGAGGAAAACAAAAATACCTTTTCTCTCTTCACAAGATACAAGGTTTTCCAATTTTGATTATGCCTTTAAAGATTCAAAACTATATCAATGTTTTCTACTCACCATTTGTTATGTGCTAACAGTCATAATTCTAAAGCAAGTCATCTTTTGAGCTTACAGACTGTTCCCGCACGCACTTCATTAAAGTCTGTTTCTAAGTAATCTGAGGACAGCAAATTGGGAATAATTCTGTATATTTGCAACAACTGCTTTGCAACACCCATATTGGCACCTTTTCATTGAATTTGAAGAAAGTATTGGAAATATTAACAGAGCTCTTGCAGCGACAAGGAAAGCTCCTGCTGTCCTCCTGGGCTGGATGACAGCCTGCGCATAGCAAAGACGCAGGCTGAGGAGCACAGGGCTGCAAGTCAACCTGAGAGCCCGGCCATCTGCCAGCAGTCGCTCAAGACAGGGAATGCCAACTGCATTTGGAGCAGGCAGCCAGGATCAGGACTTCATTACAGACCAAAAACACTCTCCTAGCCCCAAGCAGCCATCAATGGTCTCCCCTGGATGTCAATACAAAGGGTGCAAGTGGAGAAAAGGGAGAAGGTCGTTTCCTAAAAGTAACTTAAGCCATTTATTTATCATAAAATTTATTACTGTGCGTAACATGAAGATTTAATTTTCTTTACTGGAGTTATTTTACCATTACTCAGCTCTTTCCTCTCTCTCTCCTTCATTTCCTTTCCTGATCTTTCAAATTCTCACTAGCACCTGAGTTCACTCCCTCCCCGCTCTCTAAGGCACCCACAATAGGAAATTTAACACTGAAATCGACATTGGCATGAGAGCAAAGATCAAAACAAACCTTACTCAAGACTCCCAAAGACTTAAGCAGGCATATTTCTGGGTCTGCACCTCTGCAGCTGCGATATTTCAAAATATGACTTTGCACATTTTTGAGGCTGTAGTAACTAGTCAAACTCAAGTCTTGGATCATATGCACACCTGGCAACCTAAGGCACGCACAGCACAGAAGCTGAAGAGCTGATCATCTGACACAACCAAGCCAAGATTTAAAAGCTCTAGACTGGCTGCAGGCAACTTACAATGCACATATGGAAACACCCAACCCACCATATACAGCACCCTATAATAGATAATCCCAAAAAATGTCTAAGGGGGATCCTTCATAGAAAATCTGGAGTTTCTAGGACTCTCTTCTGCCCTCCACCTTTCTTCTCCAGGAGGAAAAGAAACAGTCCCACATCACCACACATCTCTGAAGTGAGTTGTGTAAATTGTGCCAGCGTTTTTTTCTAGAAAAGCATGAAGAAAACGAAAGCACCAAGAAGAAAATTTATGTACCAGCATAAGTGGGTGCACTTCTCGGTTGTATTCTGGAGAATCGTCAAGAGCAATGAAAAATTTAACGCAGACACCAGCCTCATGACTGAGCTCTTGCTGCAACTCTATGATAAATACCAGTTCCACTGTATTATGAATCACTGTTCCCTCTCACACCTGAAATACATTCAGCTTAGCATGCTGGGCATTCAGGCAGCTGGGTAAGCGTCAAAATCTGTAAGACTGGTCTTCTTTATTTTTACTGCTTACAATTCTGAGCACTCATTGTAGTTTAGTTCTGTTTCTCTGAAGATAAACACTACTCCTGCCTTATTTTACCTCATCATCTCTATCACCTACTTGGTAACTTGACGTCTTAGACAAAACAGTTGTATTTTTTCCATCCACTATTTAACATTTTCTACAGTCATTTATTTACAATGGTTGCCAACCGAGAAAGCTTCACAGTATTATAAACGAAGACCCATTCACTGCAATGAGCTATGAGGATGCTGTCGTTTCCTACGAGGGCTAACAAACCTTACTGGAATCACACAATAACTTTTGTAAAGGGAATGATCACGCATTCGAGGGCTTCAATTCACACCATTACAAATCGAGTAGGAGCCAGCAGCCCAGCAGGAACACCCGCGTGAGCTACAGGATGGAGCTACATTTTGATAGCTTGCAATGCAGCTACCTGTATCTCCAGTAAGTGACTCTAGATTATTCAAGTCTTAAGATACAACTGAATTCGGAGGACCTGCTGAGAGTACCCCAAAGTTAAGAGCCCTTGCAAAGCTTGGCAAATCAAAGCCGAAACAGGACACTGAACCGCCAGCACGACACGTTAATAGGGTAAGGGCCAACAGCTCCGAGCAAACGTAGTAGTAAGCAGGCTGACCCAGCGTGTACCACCGGTGCGAATGTCCCGACGCATGCACAGCTGAAGCCCAGATTTAACTGCTCGCTGTGGCTTGTCCCTCACCGCACAGGAGGAACCCGAGCACGGCGCCACCGCCGCCCTCCCCCGGCCCAAGCACGCCAAGAGCTGTGCTGGGGAGCCGGGGCCTGGCGGAAGCCCCTGGTGAGGAGCCGCACGGCCGGCAAAAGACGGCGGGGGGGTGTGCCCGTGCCTTTCGAGCTCCGGGCCCCGAAGGGCGCGTAGATACCAGCGCTCGGCAGCCTCGGGG
>VZRR01011339.1:0-13857 GCA_013398015.1 Oreocharis arfaki
TGCCACATTCCCGACGAGGTGCCCAAGGCCACACCTGCACTGGCAGGAGCACAGCCCCATCACTCCAGCCAGCACCATCCCTCATTTCCCCCACCCCAGCAGCCCCAAATCCCTCCTAACCCTGCTCCCCCCAGCCCTGCTGCATCCAAACCTGCAATCCAGGCAGTGTTTCCTCTGGAGTCTGCTGCACGTTGCCCCCTGGGTGCTGTTTTCAGGAAGCAACAAACCCACCACAGTGCAAGGGACAAAAGAGGTGCTTTAAGGAATGTTTTACTCTCACACTCCTCCCTCTACCCCTCACAACCACCCGAGCACGGAACAGAAGTTCAGGAATTAGTGTTCAGTAGCTGCCATTGGAATTTCAAAGGGGTATCAAAACAAAGCCTTGATAAGTATCTGGGGAACTCCACAACACAGCTCTTCCTTCCCCATCTGTGTCAGCGTCCAGCACAACTCCCCGTTCCTGTCTGGTCCCCAGGAGCTGCAAGAGGAATGTCAGTCGCCAGCTTCACCTCCTCGGCGTCGCCTCGTTAGTCCAGGAGAGAATTAATTCAAAGAGAATAAATCTGGTCAGTGGCACAAGGTCAGCACAGGGAAGCATCAGCTTTGCCACAGGATATTCCTGCTCCTCTAACCTGTTCCCTGATCAGTAACTACTTCCCAAACTCAGGAGCTCCAGCTAAACCACAGCAGCACGGTTTGGAGGGACACGAGCTTTCGGCCTCGTGTGAGTGAAGACAGAAACATCCCTGGGAAGAAATCCTGACGTTTAAAATCCTATTCCCCACTTCTTTCACTAATGAACCTCTTAAAATCCACTCTGGATTGTGCAGGAAAGCTCCTTGGTCCTGCTTGGAAATTGTCCTAAACATCTGCAAAAGGCATTTATCAGTTATTCCAACTGATTCAATTAATTACTAAGGAAAAGAGAATACAAATAAACTGGAAAAAAAATTTGGCTCAAGTTTTCCTCAGGAATGAGTTGGGAGCTCACCAGCAAGGCTTTCAGACAGGCAGAGTGTGTGATATAAAATATATATGTGCATATATATATATATATTATATATATAAATAAATATATATATATATTTATACACACATATATAAAAATATATATTCTACAACTTTGTATCACAAACTATCTAACTCACAAATATCTGCCATATTATATATATAACCACAAATATTTTTATATCACAAGCTCTCCCCTACAAACCCCCACATATCCCCCTGCTTTTAGGAATGCAACGTTTTTAGGGATCCTAAAATCAAACACATGCAGTGCTCTACAGAGGAAAATAAACCACGGTTTTATCCCGTTAATTCCAAGATGTTTTCCTGGGTGTGCTGCTGGCTGTGTTTTCCTGTAAGCTCTTGTGCCTTTATCCATGAAGTGCACTCAGAATTTTGTCAGGATCATGAAGTCCATTTGGAATTTTACTGTCCATGCAGTATCCAGTGGCATGAGTTTTTCCAGAATTATTCCTCCCAGAGCGAGCGCATCTCCTCGAGTTCCTTCTCGCTTTCTGCATCCTGGAAAGGCAAGGGGGGGAAAAGATAAATGTCCAGCTCATCTGAAACAAGTAAAAACCATCATTTCCCTTCTTCTCCAACCCCAACCCAGCTTTTAAGCATATCATGGAATCCCGGAATGGTTTGGGTTGGAAAGGACCTTAAAGCCCATCCAGTTCCTGGGCAGGGACACCTCCCACTGTCCCAGGCTGCTCCAAGCCCTGTCCAGCCTGGCCTTGGGCAGTGCCAGGGCTCCAGGGGCAGCCACAGCTGCTCTGGGCACCCTGTGCCAGGGCCTGCCCACCCTCCCAGGGAAGGATTTCCTCCTGATACCTGATCCAAGCACAATCCCTTTCCGTTNCCACCCTCCCAGGTAAGGATTTCCTCCTGATACCTGACCCAAGCACAATCCCTTTCCGTTTGCAGCCATTCCCCCCTTTTCCTGTCATTCCAGACCCTTGTAAATTCTCTCTCTCCATCTCTCCTGCCACAATTGGGGCACCCTGAAGCTTCTTTTCTCCAGCCTGAACAATCCCAGTCCTCTCTGCCTTTCCTCGTGGCAGAGCTGCTCCATCCCTCCAACCCACTTGCTGTCCCTCCTCTGGCTCTGCTCCAGCAGCTCCATGTCCTCCCTGCGCTCAGGAGCCCCGAGCTGGATGCAGCTGGGATCTCACTGGAGCAGGGCAGAGGGGCAGAGGCCCTGCTTGCCCCCAGAGTCAGCAGTTAGGTGTTCCCTGGCAGCTCCGAGGCCAGGTTCATCCACAGCAGCGCCGCCGAGGCGTTCCCGAGGTCCCTGTAGCACTGGGAAGGGAAAAGGGAAAAGGGTTAAAGGGGGAAAAAAAAAACCAGGCAGCAAATCTAACTGGGCAGCTGCTAAAACGAGCTGCTTCTGCCTCTTAACCCTTTGCACTGGCATTGCCTGCAGCATCCCTCATGCACAAGGCCTCAGAAGCACCCCCAGATCTCGGAGTATCAAACATCTTTGGCTCCCTTTCACTTTGGGCAAGGAGACTGGGTTTTGTTTGGGCATTTTAAGGTGCTCCCGTGGCTTCCACCCTTTTCAGAGCTCTATTTTCATTTCCAGTTGCCGTTTCCCCTCTTCCTCACGCCCTTTTCTCCACAAAACCCACACACATCACTCCCCAGGCTGCTGAAAACATAATAAATAATATCTCCAGGAGTCTCAGGTCCCAAAATAGGTGTGGAATATTCCCCACGTGACCAGCAGCAGAGGCACAGCGATCCCTCTGGGAACAGGAAGATTTTGGGTGCCCAGAGAGTCCTGGAGGTGTTTGGAGACCATGAAAGACACCCAGGAAAAGGAAGTGGGTGCTAAAAACCCCCTCAGCAAGAGGGCTCAGGACTCCCCATCTGGACAGGGAAGGAGAAATACTTTATCCTTTACTCCTCCCTGTGATTCTCTGGCTGTATCACCACAGAAGCTGTGGTGGGGAAGGATTAAACCCCCAGCCCAGGGCTGCCAGGTCACCATTCCTGCTTTACACAGGATTTCATCTGTTAAAAACCTGGATTTTACAGCCTCTGCACGAGGTGATTTGGCCTGAAAAGACTAAAGAAAACAAAAGGAGATATTATCATCCTATAAAATCTTGCTCGTGCACGGAGTATTTCCCACCTGGCCAGCACTTCACAGCCCAAGGTGACTTTTAATGCAAGTGTTTCTTACCCTCTGAACAAGCAAGCAGTGAGTGGTTACCTTGGCAATGTAAACTCTTCCTGCTTTGGAAAATCCAGGGCTCAGCTCCTCCACCTGCAGGAACAGAGGGAGGGTGTGACAGGGAAGAGCAGACACTGGGATGTGCAAGGACACAGTTAATCCTGCAGTTAATCCTGCTCACTGCAGCTCTCACAGGACAGAAGAGCAGGTGGCAGGAGGGAGACTCCTAATAAATACATGAAGCACTGTGCCCCTGAAACCTTCCAGGGGGTGTCTGGGAGAGCTGGAAAGGGAAGACATTCTGAGAGGAACTGAAGTGACAGGATGCACCTCCACGAGCGCTCCCAGACGTATCCAGTACCGAGCAAGGAATCCCTGTGCAGCCTTGGAAAGGGAAACCAACGCTTCACGCCTCTCCCTCTCTCCAGCTTTCCCTCCACAGGTCCCAGGCCACGGGGAGGCACCAGGGAGGGGTCCAGGCAGCCCACTCCCACCCCTGGGAGCCGTGCAGGCCGGTGGTGCCCTCTCCTGGCAGATTCCCGGATCCCCTCACCCGCAGGAAGTTCTGGAGCGCGTCCTGCACCGTGGCCGTGGGGGGGGCCTCGAACAGCGCCGACACCGTCCTCTTCTCCAGCCAGCCCAGGTGGGCAACCTGCACAGGGGAAAGGGCAACCTGGCCCACCAGCACGGCAACAGGGGCCTGCCCAGCCCCTGGCAGCTGCTCCTGCTCCCGGGAGGACGCCAAACCCCTCGGCAGTGTCGGAATACCCCGACGGAGTAGCCAAGTCCGGCCGCAGAATTCAACCCGCCCGTCCCGAGGCAGCTTTTGCAGTTCCATACACCTGGGATTTGGATGGCCCCAAATCCTCCCCCCTGCAGCCACACCGCTCCCCACCTGTGTCCTCCCTCCTCCCAGCCTAAACCTCCCCCAGGAACCTGCTCCCCTACCCCCTGGGACTCCTCGGGAGAGGCAGGCTGAAGCCTTCCCACCACAGATAATCATGGAATCACTTAGGCTGGGAAAGCCCTCCCAGCCCATGGAGGCCAACCTGTGCCCAATGCCCACCTTGCCCCCAGCCCAGAGCACTGAGTGCCACGTCCAGGCACTCCCTGGACTCCTCCACGTCCCTCTGACAAGCCCTTGATTAATCCTGTGTAACCCTAGCAATGCAGACTAGATGAAGCACTACCATCCATACTTCTCCATCCATGGCCATATTCCATGGATGGAGAGCTCAGCAGCTGAAGGCTGGGCATGAAGGAAGGCTCTTTTTCCACACAGGAGAAGAGCCAGGAGCTCCCAGCAGCTGAGCTCAGGGCTGCTCTGCAATTCCCACTGCCAATTATCCCAGCTACAACCTCTGCACCATGGCTCCAATCCCAACAAAGTGCTTCCCAGTGGCACAAATGCAACAGCGACTGCAGACTCTCATTCCCTTTTTCAGGCTCTAAATCTGATTTATGGCACCTGACTCCAAGCTTTTCCCTGTCAGGAAGCATAAAGCAGCTGGCAGGCTGCTTCCAGTGCCTCCAGCTGCGTGTGTGGCAGGGGCAGAGGGGACACACACACACCCCCCACACCACACACAGAAGCTCCTCAGACGGCCCTGACCACATCCCTGTGCGCTCAGAGGGTGGAAGGGAGGTTGTTCATACCGAGTAAAGCACCGGGAACAGGACAGGAGACTGCAGCTCGGGCTTCCCCCAACGCACCCTTTGCCATTTCACCTCCCAGCAGTGCCTAAACACCCGAGGCTGGAGCTGTGACCCCCTCAGAGGCAGGGCCAGGAGGTGATGAAGAGCTCTCTTACCTGGTAACACCACCTGCCCAGGAGATAGTAGAGCTGTGGGTCCTGTGGCTTCAGGGCAATGGCTTTATCGATGTGCTCCTGTGGGAGAGCATCAGCAGCACTCGTCACAGCTCGGCCAAAAGCAAACAGAACGCCCACGGGAGCAGGTGGGGGGAGAGAGGAAAGGCAGAAACCCACAATTCAAGTGTCACAATCTGTAAAACTCCAGCTACAGATCCCGAATTTTCCTAGAGTGGATGCAGTGGGCACGGAACAGCAGCGTTTCTGCAGCCTCAGGCACGGCAATTACTGCACACACACGAAAGAAGCTGCCCTGCCTTTTATTCCCGCTCCAGAGCTGTGCCATAACCACCTCACTGGTCATGCCCAAGGCTCGTGGGGAAGCAGTTACCTCTGGCCTGCTCCACGTGCATCCTTCTCCCCTGGAACAGCCACAAGGCATGGTGATAACAGCAATAATAACGAGGATAAAACCCAGGGAATCTGAGGCAAATGAAATCCTCTTTGAGCAGCAACTGCTCCCTGGGAGGGTGTGGGATGCTCACAGGCACTGGCTGGAGACAAGCTGGAGCTGTATCTTACCACCACGCAGTAATTCCACGTTTCAAGCTCTCAGCCTCGTGCTCTACCTAAACTAATTTCCAAGATTTCATGTTTTTTTCTGCAATTATCCTGTGTAAAACGGCAGAGGCAGCCCGGGCACTCCCAAAAGGCGCGGCTGCAATCGGCTCCCTCGCCCCAAAGCACCCGCTCACGGCATCCCTGAGATCTACTGCTTCCCTCAGGAGAGCTGCAGCCCGTTTTCCCCGTTCCCTGCCGCAGAAAGAAGCGCTGCTCCACGCTCACACGAAGCCCAGCAGCACCTCCTGGCCACTCACCTTGAAAATGTATCCGGCCTGGATGCGCTTGGGAATGCTCTCCTGCTCCGACACCTGCCCACACAGGATGGCGAACCTGCACGGGGAGACAGCAGCTGCCTGAGCCAGCTGCGATGCAACCCACATTTAACCCCCAGCTTCCTGCTGTCCGTGGCTGCACCAGGAACATCTGCAAGTGCCCAAAGCCAGGCTGGAGCTTGGAGCAGCCTGGGACTGCGGGAGGTGTCCCTGCCCAGGGCAGGGGTGGAACGGGGTGAGCTTTAAGGCCCCTTCCAACCCAAAGCATCCCAGGATCCCGTGAAGTGCATTAAAGCTTCCCACCTTAGTGGGGAAAACCAGGACCACAGCACACCCCTCGCAGGGCAGAGCCACAAGCAGCACAACGGAGCGCCCAGGAAGGAACGAGCCCCAAGCACGAGGCAGGGTGTGACGCACAAACCCGCTGCGCCGACGGCTGAACGCCAGGAGCAGCACACTCCCACGCCTCGCTGAGCAGGGAAAACTGGGCCACAACACAGAGCGGTGCAGAGTACTGCAGCAAGAGGCAGGCTACGAGCAGCCCTAACCAACTACGGGGCACGGCCCAGCTGCAGCAGGCAGGGCTCTGCTTCCAGGGGAAACGCTGGGAAAACCTACCGACATCCTGCAGCTGGGAAAAGAACAACACGTGCTCAGTGCTCAGAGCGCAAAGCCATTTCCTTTTGTCCAGCAAGACACCGGGGGGAGGGCTTGTGAGCCTGAGAAGCAAGGCCCCAGCAGAGTCAGTCATCGCACGAGCCGTGAAAGGCAGGGAGGTCAGTTTCAATTCCCTGGGGACCTGCGCCCTCCCCGTCTCAGCTCCCTGCACCACAGCGGCTCAAAACCCCGCCCTCCCTGCATGGCTTGCCGAGAAACAACCACCCGGAGAGCTCCCGAGCGGGGCAGAGCGTGCAGATGGACGCCTGGCCTCCCTCATCCCGCTGGGAACGGGGGGACGCTTCCATCCCTTCTCCGAGCTTGGCTCCAACACTTTCGGGCGGAGCAGGCAGACAAACGAATACCACGGCTCATTCTCTGCTGAGAAGCAGAAAGATGCAAATAAAATCCCTTTCCTCACACCCACGCCCCGGCGCTGCCATCCACCGACATCCACATCCCAGAGCATCCCTGGGGATGATTAACCACAGCAGATGCGCAGGAATCTGTCAGGAGACCTTTAAATCCCCAGTTACACTTCCCTCAGAGTCCCCAAAACCCCACAAACCCCCTCACACCTCACTGCTCCATTCCCAGTGCTGCGTTTCCCGAACAATTTACCAGCTCGCCTTAAAATCTCTCCCTTTAATTTGTTCATTTCCCTTGTGGAAAAGCTCTGGTTCAGCTCTGAAATCCAGATTTTCCACAGTAATGGCAGGGATTACCAGATCAGGGTGCTATGGGACAAAAAATCTTCCCCTGCCAGCCAGAAAAGCTCACGGCTCCACTGCCCCACTCTGTTGCGTGCAGATGATGGAACAGGGGCTTTTCGGGATCTTCTCCAGCTCGTTTCCCAACAAGCACCAGCCTGGGCTAAACGTCCCTAACCACAACACGACAGGGGGTTGAGAAATAAATGATTAAAACCTCTGATTTTCATCCCCTGTACCCTGTGTGTGCCCTGTGCAGCACTGCTCACACCCATCCCAAGCTTTCCCGAGGATATCCCGTGGTTAATTAGCCAGACTCCTCACGAAGCTGCTGACACACCACCACCCACAGCAACCTCAGCTCAGCATCTCCCCATTTATTAGGAAATAAAACTCTGTGGAAGCAGGAACCCCCAGCTGAGAGAGCCTCTTCTCCCATCCTAAATCCCCAGGCTCAGGACTGTGAAGGACTTTTTGGGTCCTGCACTCCTGACTTCCCTGGAAGCAGGACTCTGCCGTGGAATACAGAGCTTCCAGGACCTCCCCTCCACAGCCAGGGTGCTCTGCCAGCCCAAACACAGCTCTTAGCTCTTTCAGCCACTTCAAAGGCAGTTTTCCCAGTATTGTACGAGCATTCCCAGTTTTTCACCTTCCTGTGCACTGGGTAGATGTAGGTGAGCCCCTGCACCTGAGCAAGGGGACAGGGAACCAGCAGGCAGGTGTTGAGACTGCAACAACCAAACATTAAAGTAAGGATTTAATTGGGAATTAGTACCTTGGGAGAGACAGCAGAACTCCCAGGGACCCAACCTGAAATTAATGACCAGCTGATCATGGAGAGGTTGGGAAGAAAAGCTTTGGCTTTTCCAAGGGGAGACGAGATGGAAGGAAAACGTGGGGAAGGCTGATGTTCCCCCTTCCTCACGGCCCACAAAACCCACAGGGGAGAGCTCCTGTATTCTGGATGTTCACATTCCTGAATTCACCTTCCAGGGCAGGGGGAGGCATTCAGACAGCTCTAATTCCATGCCACTTTCCCTCCTCTACATTCTGAGCTACCTCCTAACACCTCTTCCTAGAGCGGCTCCCGCCCCCTATCACAGTGACAGCAAATTCCCTTTAACCCGCCTGCGGAACAGAAAACGCAGATAAATGCTCATAAATCCAGATTCCAGCTCAGAACTGGCCACATCTGGGCAGTGCTGCACCAGGAGTTAAGTGCTGAGGCACTGCCAGGTGTTAAACCGAAGCCATCTCCAGGCGGATCCGGAACGCCGCGACTTTCCAAAAACCCAGGATCTGCCCACGGACATCCAGAGGCACCCAGGGAACTCCAGGAGGGCTGGTGACCACGATGTTCCACCACACTTTCCAGGAGAAAGGGCACATTTTGGAGACTCCTCCAACCCAATCCCACTTCTCCATAACACACAGGGTAACTCCAAGGGGGCTGGAGCTCATTATTCCTTCCACAAGGACGGCTTCCAGCAGGCAGCGCTTCACTGCCAGGGCAAGGTGTCCAACCCAAACCACAGCTCCTGACACAGCACCTGCTCCCTTTTCCTCAGATTTCTCTGAAATCCCTCTGCTTGCACTTCCAATATTACTTTTGGCAAGAGGAATGGAGGCCAAGGCAAATCCACGGCTCGCTCTCCTCTCCTGATCCCTAAAAGCTGCTGCCTCGTGCTTGCAGTTGTGCTGCAAACACCCACAGGGAATGGGCTGGGAATTCTCAAGGGCCACAGCTGTTTCTCTATTCATTTCTGAGAGGTTTGTGCAACCACTGATGCCCCATCCATCCATCCATCCATCCATCCATCCACCCATCCATCCATCCATCCCTCCCTAAAAGCAAGAACAGACTTAGGAGCTTGCTCTGTCCTACTCAAGAGCTGAAAGCAGCTCATGGAGAAATCAATTTAAATGGACATGAATTCCACCTGCTCAGAGAGCTTTGACAACCAAAGCAGAGAACGACTCTGGTGTCTAAATCCGAGGAGAGAACCAGGTAGTTTTAAGCCAGGAGCAGAGAGGCTCTGAGACCATGCCCTGCAAATCCCTCACCTGCCACACACAAACCTGCTCCTAAGGCACTAAATGCACTTGATGGCCAACACAGCTCGCACATTTCTGCTCCTCAGTGGAGCCCACGAGGGCAGCAGAGGCAGAGGCCAGTCCCCCTGCTCAAGGCTGGCTTGTCCCTGCAGCCCTGCCCAAATTCCCGCTGCACTCCGCCCGGAGATGGCTCCCCGGGGCCCGGCCCCCTTCCAACAGCGACACTACAAGGAGAGCTTTGTCCCGCATCCCACGGCCACAACAGAGCCATGGAAGGCCTCTCCTTTGTGTCTGGGAGATCCCAAAGCCAGGCCAGACACGGCCCCAGTCACTCGCTGCTCCCCCTGTCATTCCCGGGAAACCACTTTCCCTCCTGCTGCCAAACCCTTCCGACCATCCAGCCCCCAAAGGAGCTGCAGCCAGCACTGCTTCCCCAGCAGAAATCCTTCCCTTTCTTTCCCCTCTGCTTCAAAACGCCAGTGATGACTGAACAACAACGAGGCACTGATGGGGAGAGAGCTTTCCTTGCTATGGCAACTGCAGGCAAAGCACCTCCTGCCTTCCTCGGCGCCTCAAAAAACCGGGAACGATCTGGGCAGCAGGAGGAAATAACGAGCACAGAAGACAACGAAGAAGCACCAAAAGACAACAAAAAGGCACCAAAAGACAACAAAAAAGCACCAAAAGACAACGAATAAGCACTAAAACCCAGCACAACTTCACCTGAAGGAATCCACAAACTTTTTTTAAGAGGCAACCGATAAGACAGAAAATCAACGTGAGATTTGATTTGTGTGTGAAAACACGCACAGGAGAAATGCAGCTGCACCATCAGGCTGCACAGGGCCTGCGTGGAGAGGCACCAAAATAACTGGGAATACTTCCATTAAAGTGGCCATTCAGGATGCAGGGGGAAGGAGGAAGAGGATGCTGGCTGCTGTGTGTAGAAGGAGGAATGCAAAGGACCAGGACACCAGCACAAAGCCACTCCCACGGCTTGTGTCCTGCACCCAATTCCTCCACTTTTGTGTGAAAAACTGCAAGGAGGAGGGAGAAGAATATTGGAAAGACAACATGGGTGGTGAGAGATAATACATTCTTCCCCTGTGACAGGAGATAATGAAGGACAAGGGTCTTCAGCAAGGCAATTAGTCACTAGAGAGAAATCTGACAGAACAAAACTGTAATTTAAATAAATGTGAACAGCGCTCTCTGATCGCTTCTCCCAAGAGCTGGGGCATCAAGTCCACCCCAAAAAAAGCTTTGAAGCCTCTTGCTGCTTCTTCTCCCCAGGGTATTTCAATCAGCATAAGGAAAGACTGCAATTAAGCCAGCTTGTGACCACCTCAGAGGTGGGAAGGGAATAATTTCCTGTTCTATTGGTGGCAGAAAATAATAATTTGTGTGCTGATAAAGGGAGTTCCATCTTCATTCCCAAGAAATCCCACGCCTCCCACACGCTGCTCTGCTGTTCCCCTTCTCCAGCTGCCCTGCAGAACTGGAAGCAAGATGTAGCTGTGCAGGAAGGAGCCTCATCCCTGCCTGGGAAAGGGGTCTGAGGGGCCAAGAATTGTCCCAAACTCGGAATTACAAGGCAAAACTGTCAATATTTGGACACTGGAGTAGAACCTGGCTTTGGAAAACACGGATTTTAAGATTCACCCTGGCAACTAAACCCCATTCATTCAAAGATGCTAAACCAGCAGAGACCAACACCACGACCTGCTGGAGACTCTCCTGGCCCCCAAACTCCTCCTTCCTCTCAAAGCTTTAACTGAGAGCAGTAATTCATTACCAACAGCTGGAACACAGCCTAAGGTGATAAAGGCATTTTATTCAGATGCCAGCAGCCCAAAACAATCCTTCAAGCAAATTTACTCGTTGCAAGAGTTTGGCAAAGACACCCAGCAACCTGTGCTCCCAATAATTTTAATTTAAAAAGAAAACAAACAAAATAAAAATATCCCTTTTACTCCAGCTGAAGTGCTGCCAGTCCTTCAGAGCAACTGCTGGCAAGCACCACTCCCGGAGGAATTCCCTGGAGTAAGAGGAAAGCACATTCCCTTATCTCCACCACCATCCATGCCACTCCCCAAACTCTCTTTTGCAGCAATTTTTTTAAAAAGGACATCTAAAAATTCACACTTCTAAATGCCTGTCTGATAAGAGTGATGCTTCCACTTCCCTCCAGAATTAAGAGGAAAATCGGGAATTTGGCACAGCACCAAGCCCACACTCCCTGGCTGATGGAGTCCAACACATCCCCTCTTGCCTCAAAGCAGCTCCACTTGGGAGCTTTTCCTCCAGAACTCCTCAGAGAGAAATTCACAATTAAATTAATGTAGGAACCCCCAAATTTATCCTTATCATCACAACCAAACCTACTGTCTGCCAAGCCATCCCTTACACCCAGTAAGCAAAGCTGTTAAAAATGGCTTTTTTTGGGGAAAAACCACCACCAGGTGTGGCACGGTGCAAGCAACAGCAAGGAAGTTTTTGGATTTATTGTTTTGGTTTTTTTTAACTGCAGCTCAGCTCACAAAAACCTTCAAGTCCTTCTCCCACACGTCTTGAAAGCGAGAAGTAAACAGCCACTTACCACTGGTGGCACTCAGCACTCTGATCCCACTTCTGCAAGGCAAGTTCCAGCTCTTCCTTCCCTGGAACAAAAAAATGCAGTCAGAGATAAGAAATTCAGCTGCTTTCTCTCCCAGTGTCTTTCTCTGGGGCTGCCAGAGCAACAGAATGGCATAAAAGTCACGTATTTGTTAATCTGATGGTGCATTTGGCTTGAGAACATCCCATACATAATCTTGCCCTCAGGCAGGCTCAAAAAGCTGAAAGCCAAACACCCATTGATGGCTAAAAGTAGGCTAAAAAACTTAAAATTCCACGTTTAAATGGCTCCACCGATTTCCAGAAGAGAGTAACTGCATTAGCCACAGTATTGACTAACTTCTGTGCATAACAAACAGGACAGAAATTACTCAGATTAGCATCTTTTGCTGCACATCTCAACTGCAATAAAGATGATTTTTGCTCTGTCCTGACTCACCCAAAGCCTTGCAGACACCTTTGAGGTGGTAAAGAGGAACGAGGGAGTGAAATTAAAGTGACTCCCCTAAGCAAATTTAAAAATACATGGGGTTTTGTTATATCTGCACGTGCTGGCAACACAGAAAATCCAAAGCTTGTTTGGTTCATATTTATTTTATGATTTATTTCGGTACCACAGGGAAAGGGACGGCAGCTTTGACCGCTTTCAAGCGGCTCTCGGTCCGTTTTCACCCTTTCAAAGCCTAATTTTTCAACACAAAAAAAAACCCCGCTAAAGAGCCACTTCCCGCTCCCCAAAAAGCCGGGCCACGGGGCAAAACCCAGCACACCCCGAGGAGCTCCTCACCCTCGGCGGCGTAGGACCTCCTCTGCTCGGCGTCCTGCGTCAGCTCCCACATGTCGCAGTGCGCCCGCGCCAGGCGCCACAGGAACTCCCGCTGCCCCGCGTACTGCAGGCAACACACAGAGCCCTGTCGGTGCCCTGTCAGTGCCCCGGGGGGCTCGGGGGCAAAGCCCGAGCTGGGCACTCCCAGGGAGTGCCCAAAGCCTCAGGATGCCCCCGGAGGGAGCGAGGGAGGGTCTGGAAGGCAGTGCGGCCACAGGACTGTCCCCCCCCTGCACCCCGTGCTGTGCCCAAGCTCTGGGATTCCCAGTCCAGGATGGAGCTGGGGGGCTCAGCCTGGAGAAGAGGAGGCTCAGGGGGGAAACTAGGCTCTGCTCCCAGGGAACAAGGGATAGGACATGGGAAACGGCCTCAGGCTGGGCCAAGGGAGGCTCAGGTTGAGCATCAGGAGGAATTTCCTCGTGGGAAGGGTGGTCAGGCCTTGGCAGGGGCTGCCCAGGGAGGCTTGGAGTGCCCATCCCTGGAGGTGTCCAAGGAAGGACTGGACATGGCACTCAGTGCTCTGGGCTGGGGGACAAGGTGGGGACCGGGCACAGGCTGGACTCTGAGTGAAGAAATCCCTCCTGACGCCCAAGCCGAGCCTCCCCTGGTGCTGGAAAATACAACAAGGCACCTTTACCGCCAGCTTGTTGTTGAGGAGCAGCTGGAAGCCCTCTCTCTTGTCCCGCTCGTCCCCGCTGTGCAGGCGGTCAGCCTGCTCCAGGAGCTGCCCCAGGCCCTCCTCCAGCGAGGAATCCAGCACCAGAGGGCTTTCATCCTCGGGGACCAGATCCAGGGAGTCCCTGCGCACGGTCCTCACTGTGTCACAGCTCACTTCGTCCTCGCTCTCCCGCTCCGACTCCCGGTCGTAGTCGGACTCGGCGTTGGCCGTGGTGTAGCTTTGGGGGGGGAAAGAAACGACACCAAGGCAGTCTGAGGGGCTGCTCCTAAAGGAGGAACAGCATCTCAGCTCATCCCAGAGGAAACTGCACAGCCCACGTGTCTCCAACGATGTCATTTCTCATGTCACCCTCAGAAAGCTGAAGGTGACAACCAAAGGTAAGTCCCAAGTCGGTTCCGAGCAACCTGGGCTGCTGGA
>VZRR01011340.1:0-40877 GCA_013398015.1 Oreocharis arfaki
TTTTAAACTTAACTTTAAACTTTTATCATGAGTTTAGCATCGAAGGAGTATGCTTTGAAAAAGCGTGTTTGAAAACGACAATAGCATCTCTTAAGGGCTGAGGAGGGAGTCTTGATGTGGCTTCACTAAATGCCGCACAAAATATTTCAAAAATTTGTGAGAACTAGTTCTTGAAATGCTGCGAGAGAAAAGATACATTCTTACCCTGCCCCCACATTGCTAAAACTGTGCTTTGCTAGGTTTAGCCTTTGTAGCTCATGCCTTCAGTGTAGGATTTGAGTACCTCGGCTTACACTAAACCCCAAAAAATTCAAATAGTGAAATTCCTTCTCCTCCTCATAGAACAGCTTGTTTGGATGAAAATACACAGTTATTCTCCATAAAAATACATTTTTTCGAAAATGTAATCCTCTATTTCTGCTCGAGATAGATCGTCCCTCACTCCCTGTTTCTGTCACAGTACAGAAGTTAGGCCAGTAACCCATTCCAGGAGAGTGGCAGCAATTAAACACAGCAGGCATTGATTTAATTGCCAAGAGAAATGTGGGTTCTTTTTTCGGTACAGTCAGGGATGAAGTGCACCCTCAGCAAACTGCAGATGACACCAAGCTGAGTGGTTTGTTACCACACCTGAAGGACGGGATGGCATCCAGAGGGACCTGGACAAGCTCGAGCAGTGGCACATGGGCATTTCATGAGGTTCGACAACAAGACCAAGTGATCCCCAGCATCAGTCCAGGCTGGGTATAAATATACTCGGAGCAGCTCTAGGAGAAGGACTTGGGGGTGCTGTGGGTGAGAGCTGGCCCTGCCCTGGCCGTGTGCACTGGGCCCCAGAACCCCCCTGAGCTGGGCTGAGCCCCCAGCGTGGGCAGCAGGGGAGGGGGGGATTCTGCCCCTCTGCCCCGCTCTGCTGAGACCCCCCTGCAGGGCTGCATCCAGCCCTGGGCCCAGCACAGGAAGGACAGGGAGCTGCTGGAGCCAGTCCAGAGCAGGGACACCAAGGGGAGCAGAGGGATGGAGCAGCTCTGCTGTGAGGAAAGGCTGAGGAAACTGGGATTGTTCAGCCTGGAGAAGGGAAGGCTTTGGGGTGACCTCACTGTGGCCTTGCAGTGCCTGAAGGGAGCCCACAGGAAAGATGGAGAGAGACTCTTGACAAGGGCCTGGAGTGACAGGACAAGGGGCAATGGCTTCACACTGACAGAGAGCAGGGTTAGATTGGATATGAGGAAGAAATTGTTCCCTGTGAGGGTGGTGAGGCCCTGGCACAGGTTGCCCAGAGAAGCTGTGGCTGCCCCATCCCTGGCAGTGTCCAAGGCCAGGCTGGATGGGGCTCTGAGCAAGCTGAGCTAGTGGAAGGTGTCCCTGCCCATGGCAGGAGGTTGGAACTGAATGATTTTAAGGTCCCTCCCAACACAAACCGTTCTATGAGTCTATGACCTTGTGCACTGCTGCACTTATAAAGTGCCATGGCAAGACTCACATCTCAGTTAAATGTGTGCATCTGTAAACACAGGCAGGACATACACGTACACACGTGGATATGGACACATGGGATCTGCAATCAAGGGAAGTCCATGGAAAGACCAGCACTGACTTTACTATGCTTTGTGTTTATCCTCTGTTAAATTGATTCATTCTCCCTTTTGCCTTTATGGAGCTGCCAGGCAGGAACTCTGTTTGTCTTTGTACAGTGTCTTGCACAATAGGCCTTTTGAATAAGATTTTACTATCTGATTACTGTATATTAATGTTTGTGATATAAGTTTATTACTCACCTAGCCAGTCTTTATCTTGTTTCGCCTTAAAACAAAGGAACTGCAGAGCAGGCTTAAAGAGAGTCAGTTGAGTTAGATTTCTGTAATGCTCTCTAATTGTACTGTTTGGCCACACACAACCTCCATTTCTGCCTGTGATGTCAGATGATACTAATTATTTCTCTGCCTTCACTAATTATTTTGTTAATGAACACTTAAAGGAATGCTTAAGCATAAGCTGCGAAGTTCAGGTGCTATTACGAGTTTATGTTTTCAAGAAGTAACGTTAATTCCAGCCCCAACCAAGATTTCTTTTAAATTAGAAAAAAAAAAAGAGAAATAGATCCCAGAAGACTGACTTGAACATCATGGAAAAAATTGAAATTGCAGGGTGATTCCTCTCACAGAGCGCAGGGAAACTTTGATTTGAACTTTTTCTAGAGAGCATCTCTCTGTTAAAAGGAAAGCTTTGATAAAAATGGAAGAGTGATGTAAGATGAAACTGGCCCATGAGGAGAAATATCTGTGAGACACGTGCAGACTACAGAAGAAAATCAAAGGGCAAGCAAGCCAGAAATTACTCTTTCATTTAGGACAGTGTGTGCCAAGGAGGAATTTTCATCTCAAAGTGAACTACTGAGGAAAATAGCAAGGTAAGCTCATTCCCTGCTGCCTTCTGTCAGTCTGACAACGGGCTCTCAAAACCAGTTTGATATTGTTAAATCCAGCTTTAAGATGATACAGCAAGAATCAAATGGAAGGATGGTAGGCAAAAGGGAACATAAGAAAAAAGTTGTGCACAGCACGTGCTGTCAAAAAAGAGTGAGTTAAGTGAGCTAACTGGATAAGGTGAGGTTTGATTTGATTCTGTGATAGAAAATCTGAGAGAAAAAGCATAGAAAGCAGAGAAATTATTTTACTGCCTTATTATTGCCCATCCCCACCCCCCCCCAGCCCCCAAATCTTTGTTCTATTTTTCACAACCACAAGCCCTAAATAAACACCAGCATCCTCACTAATTACGTATGACAAGGTGCTCTGAGAACTGCTTGGAGGTCAAATATATTCCATGGTGTCCTAAAAACTATGTTCCACGGTCACTCCCTCCCCATAATTGTAGGGTGAGGACAGGGGTAAGTCTTCAGGGTCTTATTTTTGGTGAACTACACCATTTATACAATGACATCTTGCAGCCCTCTGTCATCTTCCTTTCCTGGGACCCAAACAGATTTCTAAGCTTTACCAGCAGTGCTGCTTGATGGGAATTTTAGAGAAATTCCTTAAAAGTCGGTAGGTGACATGCCTTGTCACAGAATCAAGGGGCTGGAAGAGACCTCTGGAGATCACCCAGTCCAACCTCCTGCCCCAGGCAGGGTCACCTGGATCAGGTGACACAGGTGGGTTTGGAATGTCCCCAGAGAGGGAGACTCCCGGCCTTCCCTGGGCAGCTGTTCCCGGGCTCTGCCACCCTCAATGTACAGAAGTTCTTCCTCATGCTGAGGTGGAACTTCTTGTGTTTAGTTTATGGCCACTGCTCCTTGTCCTGTTGCTGGGCACACCTGAAAAGAGTCTGGCACCGTCCTCTTGGCACCCTTGGAGATATTTATATGCATTGATGAGATCCCCTCTCAGTCTTCTCTCTTTGAAGCACCACATCAGTTTAGCAAACTGTGGTATGGAACTTTCCTCTGCAGGCACTGAGGAAGGAGGAAGACCATCTTCTCTGTTCTTCTGATCCTCACTTTGCTTAACACACTCTCTGGTGGCTTGTCTTGTCTGGTTTTCAATTATTCGTACAGTCAGACCTGAGCATCAGATAAAAGAACAGCAATTTCCTGGGACAAAATTTTGGAAATAGTTCCATATTAAAGAGCAATTAGTGAGAATAAATGAGGAATCTATAAACTGATCAATTACTCGATCATATCCTTCTTGCTTTACTTAGGAAGCAGTTCCTTGAGGCTTGGTTCTTTTCTCACTGCCAATTGTGTAATTATTGAGCAACTCTAACTGGAGTCACCCCAGAGTAAAACTGACTTCCGTGAGAGCTGAAGCAAGCAAACTCTCCAAGAAAAGCAAGCAGCAGTCAGGCCTTAGCTAGAATATTTCTAACCCTTAGCCAAGAGACAGCAAATTTTGGTGCCTTGTAGGTCAGGTTTCCTCTCTCATGGCAGGATGCAGAGGTGCTGACTTGGGTGTTTCCTTAGGGTGATGTGTCTATTTAAAGAACATACAGACACTTGCTGATTACCACAAGGGTGGTTATAAACAGCACACAGTCAATTCCCCGTTGCAGAAACACCAAGGCCTTGTCCCAAGGAACAGATTCTTTGGTGTCCTTTTCCTTCGGGGCGCTCACAAAACCAAGAGGCAGCTGTTTGGACACATCCAGCACCCCTTTCTCTCCCCCACCCCTGACTGTGAATGGGGGGAACCTTTGCCCAAGGCTCTGACCTCGTGGTGTGGAAAAGCATCTGGATCATTAAGCTTGGCTTTTATAAATCTGGGCTCAGTTTCACAAAGGCTGCTCAGAAAGCTCAGACAGAGGCAAGAGCTTGAAGCCACAAAGTATCCTTAACAATTTTATGTGTGTGGTTACTGCTTGAGATTTCTAACTTTTCGATGAAGAATTTTATCCTGGGTGTGATGCATCATGTGCAAACCATTAACTCCTCTCCCCATAGCTGTACATTTTCAAATACAATGGTGCTCTTTATGAAAGCACTTAAAAATAGCGTTCTGGAGTCAAAGGTTATCCAGTGCCTTTCTGCTGCAGAGCATGTCAGCAACTCTTTGACAGTTTGCAGTGCATGGCAGTGATTTATTTGTGGAATTCCTAGAGAGCAGGGGCAAGCAGTGTAGAAGCCTCGATGCATCAAATTCAATGATGTGTGGTAAAAGATGTAATAGCTGATAACGCAAACGTATTGAGGAGGTCACAAAGAACATGCTCTCAGTCTGCAGAGCTGGTGAGAGCTGGGACCTAAGGACAGGAGAATGAGAATCACTGCTGCAAAGCTCACAGGGTGTTTTAACGTGGTCAGGGAGGGCCTTGACAGGGTGGTGGGAAGAGGAAAAGGCTGACATGTAACACATTTATGGACATCGAAGAAGGAACAGAGACCCCAACCTGTCTGCACAGCTCCACTCTGGATGGGAGCCAGCTCTGATCCTAGCACAGAACCCTGGGCAGTCCCTGATGCAGGATTCTGGTAGTGCCAGCTCCTCAGGGCTGGAGGAGTCAAGTCACCACTGCCCTATTGCTTTCTATTGCTACGGGACGTGAGCTGCTTCCAATAATTTTAACCTAGCCTCAGATTTACACCAGCTGAAAACCTGGCTCCAAGCAGGCTGTGAGGGAATTTCCTTTACTTTTCTCCCCCTTCCCTTTAGAAATAAATTACTGCTGCATGTTTTCCATTTTCCTATAGGTTTTCTATCCAATGATCCAAACACTCCAAAATAAACATGTACATTTCCTTCCTTGGTACTCTGTGTCAGGATCTATTTAGCTGCCTCTGCAGGAGCAAGCAATCCTAAAAATCCCAACATTGGGATTAAATGGGACTTTCTTTTATTTTTAGAACCATCTAAAGGTGTTACACCTCAGCAATACTTCCCACTGTGTTCACGTGCCCCATCCCTGGCAGTGTTCCAGGCCATGGTGGACGGGGCACTGAGCAACCTGGTCTGGTGGAAGGTGTCCTTGCCCATGGCACGGGGTGGAATTGGATGAGCCTTGAAGTCCCTTCCAACCCAAACCATTCTGTGATTTTAAGTTTCTAGGATGATTCTTGCAGTGTTTCCAGATGCATTTCCTAGGGCTACACGCTGTTGTAGACTTATTAAACCCCTTAGACACATTTTGCTGTAATTTATTCTAATTCAAGTCTGGAGTAAATGCAGCCACTCCCAGAAAATTCTGCATGTGTAAGCTGCTGAATGGACAGTGGAGTCTCCTGAAATGAAGCCGAATGAAAACTGAATTACTGCACAGCAAAGCAGGACCTGCAATCTCGAGTACAGTGAGCTTTTCTTGGCATGAAACTCTAGCCCTGGAGAGTGTGTGTGTGTGAAGAAGCAGGTAACCAAACTGCTGCTGCTGCAGACAAGCATTGTTTCTTCCTGTGTTTGTTTAGTTATTATTGCTTGTATTGTAGTAACAACCAAAAGCATAAACTAAGAACAAAAAAAAATTTAGGTTGATATAAAATACGTATTAACACATATAATTTATTTAGGCTGGCCCCAGGTGTAGAGTGAGGACGGCAGACCAGGATGGGAAGAGGCAGGGGTTGTGTGGTCCCTCTTTTTTTTTTGCCCAAGGCTCTGGCAGTGTGTGGATGCTGCTGTGGCAAGGAAGAGCTTGGTTATTTGGGATACAGATGATTAATCTGGTTGGCATTGGCCATACCCAGAAGCAACCACTGTCCTAGGCCTCCTTGTGCCAGGTCAGCAACAGGAATGAACAGTTCAGCCCACCAGAGGTTCTGTCCTAGTTACACATCTCTGTCTCCCACTGCAGGGATGCAGGATCCTCTCTGCCTCTGGCCACACATCTGAGTTCCAAAACTTAGTTCCAAATATAACCTTGTGAAGCCCAAACCTGGCTGCAAGAGGGTTCATTCCTATCACTCTACTCACACTTCACTCCTTTATGCTGGTGGAGGGTCTGGCTACAGTTGTCCCAGACCATTTACCACTTACTAGAATGTGTTATGTAACCAAGAGGAATGAGCACAAAATTTGTATATTCAAGCTTGGTTTCAGTTCACAGAATGATCTGCTCAGACACCAGATGTGTTTTAAGCTCCCCATGACTGGGAACGTGGGCGTGTGCTTGCCCCCCTGCCTGTGTAAAATCCCATGGCACAGGTGCCCTGCCCACACAGATTCTGCCACTGGTGTACATGAACACAGAAGTCACAGAGCACAGGGAATCCAGCCCTGAATTATCGGGACAGGCCAAAAATACCATTCCCTGGGCCATATTTTAGCCTTTGGGACAGCAGTGAATGAGAATCATTGACAGGTCATGAAGGTACCACAGCGTGAAGGCACCACATCTTCATGGAAGGGGCAGCATCCCATTTTCCATGGGAAAGGCCATGTAAGATGAGCCCAGCATGCTCCTTGCCCTCTGCATTCAGGGCTCCCAGCAGGAATTAACACAGCCCTGTGCTGACCAGCCTTCTGATGGCAAACAGCTGCATCTGGATGATGGCGCTGATGGAGAAACATGGATTTGCCACTTGGAATTTTCTGTGTGGAACTGGTGATTTCAATTTGAACTACTCACTTGCTCCAAAGCTGCCAGGCAGTTAGTTCCCTGAACTGCAAGCTGGGGTGCCTTGGCTTTTCAGGCTTCAAGCTTTGAGAAGTCTGTGGATCACTGAGGTCAGCAGCTCCCAGCCTTCCCTAAGTCTTCAAGTTGTCCAGCATCTCCAGAGGCTGATCTTCCCAGTTGGGTTCATACTCCCCAAACAGCTGACGCCCAAGCACAGCAGTCAGTGAGAAGGGCTAACCTGGGATTCTGCTTCGAGTTTCCCAGGGGAGCTGGGGAAATGCATCCTGTCGAAGAAAAACGTGAGCTGCTACTGCTGCTGGAAAGCTTTTTTCTTATTTCTTTGAAAAATATTACCTCTCCATGCATTGTCCTGAGCTGTAGCAACATGCTCAGCTTAACAGGTCTAGGCAAAATAGGCAAAGGACTGTTGAGGTGGAAAAAGGAATGTCGTTTCCAAAGTGCTGACAAGCATCTTCTTTTTTTTTTTCCCCTGAAGTAAAAATTCAGCAGTAAAAGACTTGGAAAGAAAATATTTCTTTTTTTTTTTTTCTCTCTTTATGAACCATTTTAATATTTTTCCATGTGTTTCTGATCATCTGAGGGTGATGTATAGTTTTTCCAAACTCCAGAGAGGTGAAGCTCTTGGTGAGGTAGAAAGCAGCTAGATCCCAAAGATGTTAATAACGCCAAGGGATGCGTGCAGAGGCTGATGATGCTGAAGGGCAGACAGTGCTAATGTGTAAGGCCAGGCACAAACAAGTGGCAGCAGTGCCATTCACCAAGAGCAGGATGGAGCTCTAGGCCATGCCAAAAGGCAAAATCAAACCAGTGTTTTCCTTTGGGCTTGCCCTCAGCCTGGATCAGCCTCACACCCGGATTCCTCTCGCCCACGGACAGGGTGCTTTGAGGCAGGATGGACTTTGCTGGAACCCAAGGGTTTGTTTGAGGCCTCTGAGCCCTGCCTGAGAGCACACACTCTGCCAAGGCACCAGATCTCCTCCATGGCCCTCCTCAGTGGAAGAAAGAGCCACAAAACTCATGAGGAGAGTGTCAGGGAGCAGCTGATCCTGGCGTGACACGCAAACCTGGGATGGAGGCAGGTTATGCTGCAACCCCCCTGCTCTTCCACGCTGTCTCAGGTAGGAGAGATCTACTTGATTCCTTCTTCCTAGTGTTCCATTTAGGGAGCAGAGGAATGGTGGGCTTCCACTGTGCCTGCTGCTCTCTTTTCCTCCCCATAAGATGGTCCTCTCTCCCCTGAGGGACTCACCAGCCCTGCACCCTCAGTTTTGGGTGCTGAGCTGCTGGTGCCAACAACAGAAAAGAGGCATCGAGTCACTTGGTTTGGAGAGGCAATTTGGACACTCCACTGATTTTTCCAAACGTTTCTGGGCCCTATTGGGATGAAGCCCATTTACTTCAGTGGGCTTTGGATGGTTTCCTACATACACAAAAGTTGAAAAATCGTGCTTTAAAAGAAATGCCGAAGTTAAATTGGGAAATTTTAACGATTCTCTTTGTATTTTAATTTGGTGGCTGTATGCTGACAATATAATTAGAGAGATGCTATGTTAATTAATGCCAGATGACATTAGTGGGATGGCAAAAGCATCCAGTTTTGTAAAGAATAGTTCACAGTTGAACTGTTTCTTTCTCCCCACCGCGTTTTTAGTAGAGAACCATATTCAAAAAGTCAGAGACATCTGAATTAAACCAAAAGTCAAACTTTTCACAAATACCATGTATCTTAGCGTGTTATTTTCAAGCCAAATCTAATGTTATTGCAGAAAAATACTTTAGCTGTGTTTCCTTTAGTGCCTACATGTTTAAAAAAAGAAGGAAGGTTTGCAGGACTTTGTGCTATTCTTGTGCTTAAAGTGGGTAGTGGCCAACCACGTTGCCACTGAAGCCAAAGGAGCAGGACCTAGACTTGTGCTTTATATAGCTGGGGGGTTGAAAAGTAATTTTTGGGTTAGGTTTTGTGGATTTCTTGGGGTCCATCAGATAATTTGAAAAAGATTTGCAATGATGAGGCAAACCACGTTCACATTCAGTGTGAGCCCATACATGCTGTGTTCATATTCTGGATGAGTTCAGCTTTGTTGAACTTCAATCTATACATGTAACATTACTGGAGCCCCCCAGACAACTACAGGAAATTTGACAGGGCATAAAAGTCACCATCCCATGAGAACTATAGACTTAATTTTAATATAAACTCACATATTCCAAATTGCACATGTAGAGATATTTATCTATGGATGCAAATATTTATATATTTGAGTTCACTGTATGCTGTCGTATAAATGTCTTGTAGATCCTGTCTTGAGTAGAGTTAGTGAGTTAAAAGTCTTGGGGAATATAATTGTATCCTGCTGTGTCAGCAGATGAAAAAATTGCAAGCACATTTGTACTGTTCTAAATAGAACTTAAAATGAAAAATCTTCTGTAGGTGATCTCAGTGAGAGAGCAGCAGAAGGAAGTTGGCAGGACTTCCTCAAAAGTCTTAATTTTCCTGGGGGGAGAAGGGGCAGAGGTAAAACCTGAAGGCTGGTAGATCCCAAATGACCTCTGGATAAACCCAGGGAAGCACCATGCCATGGCCAGGACTGAATCCATGCTGGTGCATGGCAATGTGGGTATCACTACCACCCTTGGCCTATCTAAAAAACAAAAATCCCTTTACTGATATTCCTAATTCACAACAGGCAAACCTGAAGTTGCACGAAACCCAGAAAGGTAAGCCTTTCTGTGCCAACACTACACTGGCTTTGCATCTGCTTTGCATAGAGTTCAGTGCCAGCAAAAGCCACAGGAAAATTAACTCTTGTCCCAGCTTGTCTGATGCTCTCTGTTAACAGGGAAAGCTTACTATTTATCCCCAGGCTGGAGCTGAATTTTACATGTCCTGCCCCCCCCAGCCCGCAACTCCTGACAGGTGAGGAGTGCTCCTATATTCTACAAGTGAAAATGACACCGAATTTATTGTTTCATATTTAGGAACAGGCAAATTGAGTACTGTAAATGTGGGATTATACTTGGCCTAGTGCTTGGTATCATAAGGGAGGCATCTTGTCGGAATAAGTAGCTGTGACTGGTGTTGCCCTCCATGTTCCATATCCATGGAGGATCCAGAAGACAGGGACTGGAATATTTTTATGCCATTGTGAAGAAACCTTCGAACTGAAAATAGGCTTTAACTTAACAGAAGTATTTAGCTGCAGCACACTGAAGTGTTCTGGGATTTGAGGGTGTGCGTGGTCTTTGCACGTGTTCAGAATTCCCTGTGCAAATCACACCGAAGCAACAATTGCTAAAATGAAGTTGGTAACTCACAGAAAAAACTTCCACAGAATCTAAGAGGTTTTCCATCACTTGTGCTGACTATCACCAGCTTTCATTTCAATGCAGTGAATGGGCTGGCACTTAATGTTCTTGATCAGCTCATTTATTTGATCTTGTTTTCAAACCACTCCACACATAAGCACGAGAAGATATTTCTAAATGAAATGCAAAGACAGCAAAAAGCAATTTCATAACAGATATTTATAAACAAAATCTGTGCACAAAAAAAAGCAGCATTGCATTCTGCTTTTTCCAGAATCCTAACGATTCATTTTCCCTCCACATGACATGCAGGAGGATTGTTTGCACATTTTGCTGAGATCATACGGAGATAGGACAGCACAAGCTGTCATCAGGACCTGAAGTTTTCACGGAGAAGGTTCTGCCAACAGCAGCTGCTCTCCGGATACTCTTCTGATCCCAGCTGTGGCTGTGTGGGTTCAGGGTTTCCCACATCCCAAGCTTGTGGTTTTGCCACCAGGCTACTTGTTCTTTGAAAGCAAGTCTGACTTTTGGGTTTTACATCTGCTCACGTGAAGCAGCTAATGAATAACCCTGATTTGCGAGATGATCTCACGTTACTCTGTCACAGGGATTTTTGTGAGGGTTTTTTTTAAATGAGGCTGTTGGGAAAATAACCTAATAATCTTTAACACAAAAATTACTAGGTTACTGACACCTAAATTTGTGGGAGAGGTGAAATGGGGATCATAAAGGGTTTCCTATCCCTGGAAATGTCCAAGGCCTGGTTGGACAGGGCTCGGAGCAACCTGGGATAGTGGAAGGTGTCCGTGCTCATGGCAGGGGGTGGGACTGGATGATCTTTAAGGTCCCTTCCAACTCAGGCCATTCTATATGATTCTATTTCAGTTACAGGGAATTATGGTTTCAGCATTTTAATAAGAAATCATGATTTACTATGTGTCTGTTAACTTGTTTAAAAACCCCAAACACTGTGTTTATTAACTTTTATTCAGAGCTAATAATCAAACTTTGCATTTTATTTTGAAAGCTGACCAACTTTATTTGGTTTATAAGCGTAGCAGCAGTTCCACAAAGCCTCTGCTGACATTTCCATGATGGATAAAATCACTCTTTAGGTGTAACCAGGCACCGCCTGTCTGGGCAGCCCACATGTCCCCTCAGGATGAGCCTGTCCCGAGCCTTACGGTGGCTCTCGTGCCTCTTCTCCTCCAGGGTTCCCATGGCAGTGAGGGAAGGGGGAAACGGTGAGGAAATGCTGGAATTGTACACATTTCCCTTCACCGCCCTCGTGCGTGCACTTCCCGGACAGACTCTTCCCAAATGTCTCCTCTGAGCCTCTCCCTGGTCCCAAACCCGCATCCTCTGGCCCCATGGAATCCCACGATGGGTCAGGCTGGACGGGACCTCATTGGGGTGCCTGGTGCCACCTCCCTGCTCCAGCAGGGCCATCCCAGAGCACAGGGCACAGGATTGTGTCCAGAGGGTTCTGGAATATCCCCAGTGAAGGAGACTCCACACCCTCTCTGGGCAATGTGTGGAAGAAGTTTTTCCCTCTACCCAGGGGGAACTTCCTGGGATCAGTCCCTGCCCGTTCCTCTGGTGCCATTGCTGGGCCCCCCGGAGCAGAGCCTGGGCCCTGCTCGGAGCCCTCCCTGCAGACAGGGACACACAGGGCTGAGGGCCCCTCTCAGCTGGGGCTCCTCTCGAGGCTGAACAGCCCCAGCTCCCTCAGCCTTTCCAGTCCCTAAGTCATCTCCGCAGCCTCCGGTGGACGCTCACCACAAGGTCCATGTCCCGCTTATCCTGAGTATCCCACGACTGGACACGGGAGTGGCCGGATGCGGTCTCGAACTCGCGGTACCCACTAGGCAGCGGGAGGGAGGTGCCGGCGCTGCCGCAAGAGGCGGTGGAGCGCCGAGCGCATCGATCGCGGCCGTCCATCCATGCATCGGTGCTCGGCTCCCTGGGCAGCGCCCGCCCAGCCCTGCCCGTCCCCCGCCATTTCGCACCGGGACGGGAAGGGAAGGGAAGGGACGCGGAGCGGGAAGGGAAAGGAGAGGAAAGGAAGAGACGCGACGCGGGCACGGCGGGTGCCGGGAGCTCCCGCGGCACCGCCAGCCAGGTACCGCCTATCCCCACCCTGCCGGGCCGGGGCGACCCTCTTCCTTCCTTCTTCCCCGCTTTCCCTTCGAGGTGGGAAGCGTAGCCGGCGCCCCCTTCGTCCCCCGTCGCCGTTCCCCCTCCCGTCCCTCTTTCTCTCTCCTATCCCGCACCCCCACTGCTCCCGCCGGCATCCCCCGGAGCCGCATTCCCGGTCCTTCCCGGCGGGAGGGGACAGGTGGCCAACGCCCTGCGGGACCCGGCGCTCGCCCGAGACATCCCCTACCCCTCCTGAGCCCTCATGGATTTATTTTGTTTTTCCCCCCACCCATTCTCCCAAATCCTTAAACCCAGAAAGTTGGAGCGGCGCGGGCGCGGCGCTGGCGGGGGCAGAAGGAGCCGGGGCGGGGCGGGCGATGCCCCGGAGCCGCGGGGGTCCCGCAGGCACGGCTCTCCCGGCAATTAAAGATTAATAAAACCCACCCTAAACTGTGTAGGGGAAGCCTCCGCGGTAAGCCGTGCTCGCCCTGTCTCCTGTCCGGGCACGGGAGGTGCGTTCCCGGCTGCGAGCTTCATCCCGAGGGGCGCTGGGACGCCCCGGGAAACCCGGGCGGGCTCCGGGAGGCGCCGGGAGGAAGCAGCGGGGAGCTAAATCCCTGCACGGATTAATTCCCTGCACGAAATACTCTTTTGGCCTTGGCTGGAATTCAGTGCCCTTTTAATATATTTAGTGGGTTTTTTCGGTCTTTTTTTTTTCTTTTTTTTTTTTTTTTTAAACTTATTTCGTGTTCTTTCAATCTCTGTGTGACCGCTGCCTGTCGGCCGAGTGCCTGCTCTGCATTCCCCGTGTGTGTAATATTTGAGGAATAGCATTCCCTTATCCCTTTTTGTCTTGTCTTGCAGGGAGGGAGCTGCTTCCTGGTAATAGTAGAGGAGCCTGACGCTGAATGAGAAGGCACCGGCAGCATCCTCGTTAGTGGGAGCCCAGCTCTGCTTAATGTTGGTTTCTTTGTCATCAGGTCTGCTAAAAAATGACAGAGTATAAACTTGTGGTGGTTGGAGCTGGTGGTGTAGGCAAGAGCGCCTTGACAATACAGCTAATCCAGAACCACTTTGTGGATGAATATGACCCCACAATAGAGGTAAACACTTCCATCTCATACTTTTTGTGAGGGGAGATTATCAGTTAATAATGGTGCTTGTTTGCTTTTGGACACTTACCACAAGGACAAGGCTTTATAGTAAAAAGAGCTCAGAGATAATGGCCTGCATTGGAGACAGAATTGCTGTGCTTCTTGATCTGGCTGTGGAACAACAGCTGCAATAAAAAATTACCAGTTCTGATCAAGTAAAAGCGTGGCGTTAATTGCCATGTATCCTTGGGCAGTCTGGATGCGTGTGTTTAGGATCTCCATGACAAAGTATTTGCAAACTCACTTGAAAGTGCTTGGTGAAACTCTTCATAGCTTTGTGCAACCTCTTAAATGTGACATTTTTCCTTTGATAAGAAGGGAAATTAGTGATTGTGAAATGTGTGTGCCAGTCTTAACTCACCTCCCATCACTGGGATCTGTTTCACACAGTGAGAGATGTGTCCTAGGATGTTACCTAGTAACTAGTGTAGTGAATGAACCAAAAACTGGAGTCTGCTTTGTTTTATTTTTTTTCTCTGTTTAAATGCACCAGTGCATGTATCCCTATCTAGAGAAAATGTTACAAGAGAGGTTCTGGAATGGATACTTTGAAATACCTGGCTCAGTACCTCAAAGTTTGAAATTGTGTTTAAGCTTTAAAAGTTGTGCTGTTTTAAAGGCTTATAATGAGCAGGCAAGCTCTGCCTTTTAAATATGAGAAAAATACCGGTGTTGTCTGAAATCTCCTGTGGATCATTGCATTTAATAACCTCAGACTCTATAAAAGGAGAAATGACACCATAACTTACCCCACGTTTTTATGTTGCCAGCACTAAAGCTCTGCATCTCATGACTCCATTTATATGTTATTCCAGCGAGGCACTTCCAGGCTCACTTGAAGGAATCACAAGGGTTTAAATCTGGCCTTAAAATGGAGACTTGGGAAGTGTATAGGTAGTGATTTTCAGGGAGACACAAGCAAAAGGAGCCGGTGCCCTGAGGTGGCAGAAATCTAGTGAGGGCCTGAGCCCAAACAGAGATGTGTCGACTTCAGGTTGTTTCATGTGCCTGAGTGTCTTCTTGTCTGTCTCTTGCATGGCCAAATAACATCTTGCTTGCAGAAGGTTTTGTGACTAGACCTGTGCAGAAAATTGTGTTTGATTTACACCAGCAGAGCAGCTCTTTCAGTTACTGAGATATGAAATCCTACAACAGCAACCCTAAATACTCTTTAAAATCTCACAAAGCTTGCTGAAAGGAGCAAGCCAATTGGGATTTCACTTTTTCCTGCAAAAGGACCTTTGGAGGCTGTTGGTCTTTGATGCTTGTTCATAATTACCTGGGTTTCTCTTGGGTTAGAGGTGTGTTTAGGCACTGCAGAAAGTGCTGTGCAGGTTCCATCTTATAAGTTGTCCCTGTGTAAACAGTTTAGGAGCACAGAAACTTTGATGCCAGTGTTCCTGGAGCACTCGAGGGATTTTGCCGTTTAACCAGCTGCGTGATTTGAAGGACACCAAATACATTTTTAATGTGAAATAATAACATGGAAATTCAGTTCCTTATAGAATGAACCTAAAAATCCCAGAACTTTTATTCATGGAATCATAGACTGGTTTGGGTTGGAGGGGACCTTAAAGATCGTCTGGCTCCATGAGCAGGGACACCTTCTGCTAGACCAGGGTGCTCCAAGCCCTGTGCAGCCTGGCCTCGGACACATCCAGTCATGGGGCAGCCACAAATTCAGTGGTTCAGAATCCATGTGTTCTTCTGAAAGAATGACACCAAATTAATTGGTTATTAAGCAACCTAATAGGTTTTGCCAAGGTTCACTGCTTGTCACATGCAGCAGCATTCATTTCTGCTCTTCTAAAAAGTTCTTGTCTACTAGGTCCTGTTCTTATCTTGTAAATTCTGAGACCTTGAGGATGTAAACTGTATCTTCCTCCTCCTGGTCACTGGCCTTGTGTGTGCTCACATGTGGGTAGGCAATAATTCAGTTCCAACAAGGGCAGGCTATGATTTGGTGTGGCAAACCAAAAAAAAAAATTGAGTTTAAATGCTCCAGTTCATGCTTTGGCAGAATCTCGAATTGGTTGAGAAGGGTTGTGTGATGGTGTTTCCTGTGCAGGTGCAGTTGTGATGCTGATCAAAGAGCAATAGCTGTGGAGTGGATTTTAGGCAGTATGAGGAGTTAAGGCAAAAATTGCCTTGATTGGTAAATAGTTAGGATAATTCAATAGTGTCACTGCTGTTGTTTGTCACTTACTACTGTTTCTTTCATTGCCATACAGCAAAATACTCCTTTTCCCTGCAGATAATCAAGCTAAATATTTTGGGGTAGACAGAAAAGATAGTTTAGTATTTCTTGTCCATAGTGTATTTCATAACTTAACTACACAGTTGCTTAATAATGCTAAATATTTCCTGTGATTAACAGAATGGAGCTCCACACTTGTAAAATTCTCATGTTGTGAAGGCATGATACGGTGCAGCAGAGGAAAAAACACACTAATTACTTAATCACAGGTGCCATTACAGCATTAATTTTGCTGCTGGTTTTTTGGTGGAATAAGGCTAATGATTCAACAAATAACCTGGTTGGAAAATGCCAAGTTTCAGGGCCTGCTTGAGTGTTTTATTACTTAGATCCGAGCGTAGCAGATGGCAGGGCAGGGAGAGGACTGAAAATGAGTGTTTGGGTGGCTGCAGTTGTTCAGATATCGATGCTTTATGTGCGTTTCACAGTCCAGTACTTTATTTGAAGTAGATGTCCGAGCGAGGATTTATAGCCGAGCAATTTGAAGTGTTTTATTTTAAATGAAATGTGCAGCAACCATTGTAAATCTGGCCTGAGCAGTTGGGGCAGTGCCCTCTACCGGCCGAGGTTGAGTAAATCTTATTTCTGATCACTTGGATTTCTTTCATTTTTAGCTCTTTTATGCTTTCAGGACATTTCAGCCCTAAATATGTGTCATCTTTTAAACGTCCCAGAGAAAGAGCAGCTTTCCTAGCTGCTTGTCAGAGGTTTTGAAATTGGATTAGCCAAATCCCTCAGCTGATTTAGGAATACTGATATTTAAGTCCATGTTCTTAAATGACCTGTGCCCTTGTGAAACAAGCACCAATATTTAGTAATAGCTTAGTCTCAGGAGCTGTGATATTTTAACATTAAATCTCTGCATAATAGAGTTTTGTGGAGTAATAATTACTTGCCTAGATGGGATTTATTAAGCCCTGGGTTGTTTTTTTTTTTTTTTAGCTAAATTCCATATGTAATGTAGAGCAGCGATTTCATATCACATTTTCTTATCAGTGCTTATGAGCAGATGGAATTATTCCTCCATTAACATAATTCTTGCTGTTTTCTAGGGCTTGCAAAAGGCCAATAAAAGCAGGTTAAGTGATCAATGAAATTTTTAAAAATTACGTAGATATGCTGAGTCTGTATACTGGGGAAAAACTGGAATTTCACATTTGAAGCTGGGTAGGAATTAGGAATTAATCTTCTAGTTCGCATTATTTCTAGTTTGCGTTTTGTTTTTACTTAATGGTGACAAATATGCTTTCAGGTTTGATGTTTTGCAAGGGGGAGAGGAAAAAAAGGCCAAAAATCAAAATGTTTATTATTTCACTTGTCTGGAAATCATAAGCTTTAATTTTCTCTCCCACATCTTTCTTCTCCTTCTGCCTCAAATCCCCTCGCTAGGTAGTCACAAAGTTTTTCTGGCCAGATGTGGCAAAACAGCTTAGCACCTCAAAATAGTAATTTTTGTATCTGTGCTGTGCTTTATGCTGGTGCATCTTTGCTGCTGGTGCTGCTAACATGGTAGGCAGTTCTTAAGAGTGATTTTCTTTTCTCTTAAAAGTGATTGTCTTTGATGAAAATTACTTAAAGCTTTTGTTTAGAGCTCAGTTGAGGGGAATTTCTTTCCCTTTGAAGTCCTCAAGATGGAAATGAATAGCACAGGCTTTTCAAGAACTGCTTTTCATATTTTTGAACTAGCAGTCAAATTGCAAGAAGAGAAAATGAAAGCTTGGTAAATATGTCTGGTATAATGGTAGAAGTTCTGCTAAGTACTGTGACAAAGGTATCCTAGGACGTGGAGGATCTGCTCTTAAATAGAAGTGTTGGAATGAAGACACATCCTTAGGTTTTGGGGGTTTTTTGTAATTTTTTCCCTTTTAAGCAGCAAGATAGAATATTAACTTTATTATAAAACACATTGGAGCTTTTGTGTTTTTCAGCTGTGTCAGTATTTTAGAAGTTTCCAAAGTAACTTTCCCACTTCTTACCCGAACACTGAATTTGCACTTCTGGGAAATAAATAGTTCCAAAATCATGTTGGATGCAAACTTTTATCCTTAAGATAAACAGTCAATATATTGTTTTACCTGATATCATGAGCCTGAATGACATTTAACAGTAAATGTGAGATTCCAGAGTTGGTTTAGTTTACGATACTCATTCTATACAATTATCTCCTGCTTGTTTCTTAGCATGAGCAGCAGGAAAGAAGAGGGCCTTTTGTAAAATTACAAATTGATAGGAAGTGCCCAAGAGTAGGTGTATTCTGCCCTAAAATGGGTACAGAGGAAGGAGGGTTGTTCTGAATTCACCTTGCAGCTGGCTAGAATTGAAATTTTAATTCTTTAATTCCTTTCCCAGTAGCTTGGGTTCACTCTTGTATAGTGTCAGATAGAGCAGCAGCAATGTTGAGTTAATCTCCAGCCAAGGAAGCTGAAAGGTGATAGCAGGAGCTTGTGTTCGTACCTGTTATTTGTTACAAGAGCTGCTTACTGGGAATAATTCATGGTGCTGGTTGATGACACCTTTCCCAAGCTCATTGCCATGGCTTTATTTCAAACATAGAGGTGTTTATAGAAGTTATTGTGCATGTAATGCTCACCTTCTTACTGCTAAAGCTGTGTACTCACAGGCCTAGCACCGAAACAGAGATGTAATACAGTCTGGCTGGTGGGACTTTGTGCAGATTTTAGCCACTTGAGTCAGTGACCTGAAAGCTTTGATTTGATAGCATTGAAATAATTTGTTCTGACATCTCCTTGAACCAACCCATCAGGGTTTTGACATGGCTCTGTTGGTCTGTCCTGGCTAAAAAGCTTGAATTTCAAATAGATCAACTCAACTTTGATAACTTAGTAACCTGCTCAGGCATACAAAACAGATTTCCTGTCCCAAACACTGAAGGCTTTTTATTCTTCTCTTTGTTTTCAGTGGCACAGGTTTTTGGAGTTGTCTTACTTGTGTGTTTTTTCTGGTTTATTATTTTGTGCATTCTTGTGACATAGAATGAGGGACAAATTGTAGTTTAAAAAAAAAAAGTAGTCGACTGACTAAGCTTAAGCACAGTCAAACCTTTTCAGTCATTCTTATTGCTAGTAAATAATTTGATTATCTTCAGATTTACTGCTGTTCAAAACCTTGCCTGTTTGTGGTTAACCAAGGTGTATTTTTTCCTAGGATTCCTACAGGAAGCAAGTAGTAATTGATGGAGAAACCTGTCTCTTGGATATTCTTGATACAGCAGGTCAAGAAGAATACAGTGCAATGAGGGACCAGTATATGAGAACAGGGGAAGGCTTCCTGTGTGTGTTTGCCATAAACAATACAAAGTCTTTTGAAGATATTCACCATTATAGGTGTGTATATGAAGAGATAATCAACCAGCTCTTGTATTAGGTGGGCAGGGGGCTTGTTCTTCCCCTGGATAATACAGTGATCTCTCATGAAATAGGGAAAATCTGAAAATTAATAATACTGCAACTTATTTATGCATCTGTTACCTGGAATTTGGGGTAATCCGAAAATCTGCCTCGTTCATAAATGAGGTGTAAACTAATGTGACTTAGTATTTCAGATCAAGACCTACCCAAAGATAAATCCTGTCCATTCCATTGATAAAATTGTTTGCTAAGATGGAAAAACTGAAGCTGTTGAAATTGTACAGACTGTAATGTCAATTGCTGGTTTTGTTTGGGGCTGGAGGGGGAAATACCTGAGGAATGTTGTGAGAAGAATAATGCGTATGAGCCCTGATGCCTGAGAGGGACAGATACACAAAACCAGATCTCCAAAATGACACTAAAAACCAACCTGTTATTTATTTCTTCTTATTGTCCTTTTAAAAATAATTATTTAAGAATTCCAACTCATGCTTTCTTTGTCAACTGCACTAATTTAGAAATAGGAGCAGTCTCTGGTGACTACCATAGCACTAACTTAGTACCTTACTGTTACCCTGAATTCTCCCTGGATATTCTGTTAGAAGCCAATGCAATTCCCACCAAAGATCACTGAGTTCATCAGCATCAGCCTAAGGGTAGTCCCAAACACAGGTTAATCTATCCACAGTTAGGCATTTCTAATAATTAATAGTAATAATAGTATCACAAGTGGGTTTCCTGTGGTTTTAGAGGAAGAAGGGAAAAAGGCAAGAAAGATGTTGGTGTAAGGGGAAGAAGAAGCATAGAGGTTTTTATGAGGAATATTTGTTTTTAAAGAGAGTTACAGATTTGCATAAGAAGACCTTCACAGTTTATTTCAAAGAGTGTTGGGAGTTGAGTGCTGGAATTTCTTCTGTGCATTGGCAGACCTGTGGGTGACCTTCCAGGCTCGAAGCTGAACAATCATAAAGAGCTGGAAACAGTGTCTATATTAGTTAAGGAAAACACACTGCTAGATTATTTGGGAAGGCAAAAGTAATGAAATTAATCATTTTTATTCAAGATTCTTCACAAGTACATCTAACATCTTTCAAGATGCTTTTTGACTTGTGCTTGAAAGGACTCTGTTACCAAATTTCTCTCTGTAGAGAGCCAGACCAGTGGTCTTCAAAGTTTGAAACCCCCTGTCTAAATGCAGAATTTTTAGTGCTGTCTTTAATTAAAGAACAAAATAAAATCACAACCTCCTCCCAAAACCAAACCAAAATCAAGACAGCAGACGTAGAGCTTTTGGCAGTGTTATGGCAAATGAATTGAATATTATGAGTGTTGAATATGAGAGGTAAGTAGTAAGATTCATACCAGAGTTTGTTAAGCTTATTCTGGTATTATAGCTGCTAAAAAGTAAAAAATAAAAATTAAAAACCCCAGTGTAATGACATTAACACCTACAGTAGTTTGCAAAATGTCAGGCTTTTGGTTGGTTGGGTTTTTTTTAGTAAGATGCTAAACTTGGTGGGTGACAGAATTGGTCAGTTTATTTTTTAGTGACTTCCAATAATGCATGTGAAGTAAATTAAAATAAAGAGTGATATTGGACTCTGTTAATTCAATGTTTTAACTGTTTTAAAATCTACCATATAAACTATTAACACTTGTTAAATGCAATCTTTTCTTTTTCTTTGTTTTTAGGGAACAAATAAAGAGAGTTAAAGACTCAGAAGATGTCCCAATGGTGCTAGTAGGAAACAAATGTGATTTGCCTTCCAGAACAGTAGACACAAAACAAGCTCAGGATTTAGCAAGAAGTTATGGAATTCCTTTCATTGAAACATCAGCAAAGACAAGACAGGTAAAACTCAAAACTTCCCAGGTGCAAAGGCAGAGCTCTCACCTGAATTACCATAATGTTAATTATTTCAGGCATTGACAATTGCTTGGTCATATCAATGGATGCATTTCTGCAGATTGGAAATCCTTGGGGTGTCTCTCCTTTCTGTCAACTTGCTGATAATTGGTAATTGTTTATTGATGAATGATTGATTGGCTTCAACTGGGCGGACTCAGAGTGAGGCCTGGCCTGCTGTTGCTCTCCTCTGTCAGGTGGTTGCAGCATGCTCAACCTTGTGAGAGGTTTTAGTAGAATAAAAGCACTTCTGCTTAGAGGTGAAATGCTTTTTTCCCCTCAGCAGGAGGATTGAACAGACAAGCAGCTAATTTGTTTCATCTGGTTTATGTGTTCTCATTAATTACAAAGGAATTTTTCCTTGAGGCATTGATTCTCTAATTAGGGGGACATGCTTGATACACCTATTCAATTGACCTTAAGGCTATTTCTGAAATTCTTAAATTAGTTTTTTGTGTAAAGTGATACTTTTCCTAAGACTTTAGAGCTCAATGTTGGTTTATTGTAGCCCACTGGTCCTTTCAGTGCCTCTCCTGGGGTGTGTGAGGACACAGGTGACAGAGTGGCACATCTGAGCTTTCAGGAGGAGAGAAACTCTACAGATAGAGGTGGAACTGGTTCAGCACTTGTGGAAGAAAGCAATCTTTTGAAAAATGCTGGTTGGTAGTTTCTCTTTTAAGAGCAAGGATTTTACTGTCAGTACAAATTAGATCAGGCCTGAGTGGCTCCTGCTCTGCATAATCAGAAGTGTAATGGGCAGGTCGTGAATCAGGAATTCAGGAGGTAAATAAGGGCAGAATGCTGCACTTGGAGTAACTGCTCAGAATTTCGAAAGAGATCCAGCTGCATCACTTGGCAGAATTTCCTCATAGCTTGCAAGGTATTTTTGGATCTGAGAAATGAATATTTTATTCGTGCAAATTTGCTGCACCCACCCAAATTTTTCGACAAGTTGAAACCTGGGCTAATTAGTAAAACTTCACAAAGTAATGCTAACTTCTGGCAACAAAGAAAGTCTCAGTTAGGTAGGATTAAAAAACAAAAGGGGAATTACTGAACTTGAATGGCTGAGAATAAATTAGGCCACACAAAGTGTCCTGAAGAAGGGGGCATATAGGTGGACTGAATAGTGACAGTGGCTTTGTTTGGAGGGTGCTGTATTAGTGGCGGTCATGGAGATAAGAGGGTGAAAATATAACTCTGACATTACATTTAAGGTTTTGAAATAATAGAGGTGCTGTACTAACATCTAGATTTTATTTTGTTCAGTCTGTCTTACAGAGCATCAGGCTTTGTTGGGGAAATACTCCTTTTGCATTGCTACTTCAATTAAAAGGCATATTTTATAATAAAGATGCTCCACAAACTGTTTAGAACCTGTTGGATTCTAAAAGTTGGCACCACTAGGGATGGCTGCTGATTCTTTCCCAGTGCTGCTCAGAGCATGTTCTGCTATGAAATTCCTTCCTAGGATGCTGTGTAAATAAAATATTTTCGAGAGGAAAAAGAGGCATTGGAGAAAGAACTGGAATTTAATTACAGCAAGAGGATCTAAATATTAGTGTATGTGATTGTACATACATGTGTGTGTATGTGCATAGAATGATTCTTCAGTCACACTGTCATAGGTATAAATATATACACACACACCTTCTTCAAGAGTAATTTTGAATCAGGGGATTCAAACCGTTTTGTGAGCTGCATATGGCCCATGGGCTATAGTTTTATTCACTCTTTGTCTAAAAGTCAATATATAAATAAAACTCTGGTCCTCTCTGTCCTCATGGAGAACTTCCAAGTACGAACAGATGCAGCTGGTGGTCTTCTGGAGTCTGTGGGAAGTCTGCCACGAATACTTAGGAGTAGGAACCTTCTTTTCCATTCCTGTCCTCACCTTCCACCACATGGAAACATCATCACTAATGCCCTGCTGAAAAGCACCATTTTCTTGCCTCTGCCCTTTGCTGTGCCCAGTTCTGCTGGAGCTCAGAGGGAGTCAGAAATGTTTCTGTAGAAGGAAACAGGGCAGGTGGAAAAAGGAAGGAGTTGTCAGAGTAGATTTTTTTGATTGCCAAGACGCCTTTTCAAAAGGATGGCATTGCATGCTCATGCAGGACGATGTCTCAGTTCAATTAAGTTTTTAAGATTTTTTTAAAAAATTCATAAGGAAGGGCAGAAAAGAAGAATATTGAAATGGAGTACAGAAATAAGTTGTTCTAGAAGTTAGTGCGTTTGGGTTCTGACCGAGAGTAAAGATGCAAACTTTAACTCGCTGCAAGAAGATTGTGTTTTAAGCCAAATCCCTCTGTGAATTTTCATACAAATCATTGAATTAATCTGTGAAACGTTGCCTTAGTGGACCCTACAACTTTGGTGTAAGGCTACATATTCCTAATATTTCTAATTAGACCACTGACTGAAATTAATATAATGTAATTTATGAAAAACACTAGTAGTCCTGTTTCTGAATGTAAACAAGTGGCAGTGCTGGTGGTTTTGTAAGGCCATGAGCATTTACTCATCCCTCCACAATCCTTATGGAGAAGGGGATGAATGGCTTAGATTTATTTTCATTGCTGATTTTGCTTTTCTCTGTTTGACATAAGCTTTGTATTCAAGTTCTTCCCTGTCTACATGAGCATGTAGCTCCCAATATTATCAATAATATCAGTGAGAGATGAGGGACAAACTTGATTTATCCCCTCCAAGGCTGCATCCCCTATTCCTTATTGGGCTTCCCTTTGCCTGGGAGTTACACAGAGTAAGACCAAACCACCCCAGTGTGATTTGACTGTAGGGCTTTGTTTTCCTTGGAATATTTCAGCTTTCCTGCTGGTATTGGATTCACAGAAAAAGCAGATAAATGGGCATCAGTGCAAGCATAGTAAAGGGTTTCCCAAAGTTTGAGGTCTCATTATTGAGAATATATGCTTAAACACACTTTTGAAGTGTGGAATGAAGAAGTTGACCTAAATCACCAGGATGCTGTTAAAAAAGCATTTTGGTTATTTCAGCTGTCTGATGGACAGTGGGTTAGGCCCCAAGCTTGTGATCAAAATAAGTTCAGAACCTGTGCCTGGTCTGCTGAAGTAACTGGGGCAGTATTTACAGAAATTCATTCCTAGATCTCAGTTAAAATTCATGGCTCTCTGATAACTTTGTTTGCTTGAACCATTTTTTAGGGGGTTGTCATATCTGTTTAATGATATTGTATCACTCTAAGCCATTTTAAATCCAGTTCTTGTGTACAGGTTTCATCCTAAAGCTTTGTTTTCGATGAGTTTTAACTTGGTCACACTTTACATGGGGGGTTTTTTGATGTCACTTGTCTGTTGTAAGGTAGAACTTTGCTGGAAAAGCTTAGTCCTCCCTCAAGGACAGAGCCCCAAGGAAAGAAAGTGTTGGTTGCTTTTAGGAGATCAGCTGTGATCAAGTGTTTAAAGATGGGAACAGAACAGTTTTGAGTTGTCAAGGCTAACTTTCATTAGGTTCTTTTAAGTGCTACACAAGTGGAACTTGTGAAGATTCCTGTTTGGGATGCTTTGTGTTTGAAACAGCTTTTATTTGCACATAGTCATATTTTAAATGGAGTATTTGGCTGTCATTCAGGAGGCAAAAGCACCTCAGAAAAGTTGCCTCAAGGTCCTGGGTTCCTTGGGCTGTTTTGATTTTAAGGTTTTTAATAACTGCCAAAGGGTATTTTCTCTTCCAGCTCTGACAGCTTGAAGAACTGGTTAATCCCATTTTATGTATATGCTCATTGCTTATTGAAGGAAAAAGTACTAGGGAATATTAAATTGGTATTAAAATGGCTTAAGTTTGTAGGATTGGCATCTGGCTCTTCAAAATGTCACCTTGTGCCAATGATACAAGCAAATATGTGTCTGTACAGATTTTCTTTCAGAATAATCTTTCAGCAGGGCTCATGAGGCTATTCTTGGTGGTGGCAGTAATAGCAATTTCTTTTCCCACTCTGTGTCTCTCCATCTCTCTGCATTGCTCAAGCAAATTACAGCTCCTACTGGTGATGGGAAGGTTGGCAAATAAATGTTGACTCAAGAATTGTTACCTAATTTTTCATGTGAAAAGCTCCATAATCAAATTACATCTTTCTACTGCAAAACAGTAGATTTGCAAAAAAATGTTGATTCTTGTACAGCCTGTGCTCTGGCACAGAGCAGCTGATCAATGCTTGCTGTTTCCACTTCAGGAAGAAACTTGCATTCCTTCCAGAAAAACATGGAAGTATGAGCTTTACTTGGATTTTGCCTGTTTTTAGTGGCTTTCTTAACATTTTGCAACCTGTCAGTCCTGGAATGTAAGACTTGTCCATACTTTCCTACATCCTAAGAGGGCACATTATGTATATACAGGGAAATACAATCCAAGAAATGAATCTGATTAATTTAATCTTCAAATGGAAGAGGCTGCAGTTGAGAAGAACCCTCAGCTAAGCAGCAGTGTGTTAAAAATAAGTGTTCAATGTGATAACCTGTGGCACAAAATGACCCAGTAACTGTGGCAGTAAATGTTGGCTGGTTTTTGTTACTCAGTGCATAATACGAAGATGAATTGGAGAGAGAACTTATGGAAAATCTGCCAAATAAAAGCCCACTTGTTCATTGGTAGTAATAAAATTTTGGGGCTTAAGTGGTTGTGCTGCTTACCACAATCATCAGTCTGTTCTGGTTTTATTTTCAAATGATGAGTTTGTATTAAATTCACAACCCCTTTGATCTGATTGAGGAGACAAGTACTGAGATTGATAGTAAGGCAGAGGAGAGATTTGCTCTCTCCTTGGAAAGCTGCTGTGGAACATTTTTCATCTTGTTTTAGTAAGAACATCCTCACAGTTTGATCTAAATTCTTACATTTATGCACAGATGCAATAATTGTGAAATATTATGACTTTGAGCTGGTGCTCTGTCTCTTTATATGATGTCTTCAGTCTCCATACTTTTTTTTTAATTGCTTGTGGTGTCATATCCAAGTGGCCTGAATGCAGAGCTGCAGAAAAGTAAGGTGTGAGACCAGAGAAGTAAAACATGTAGCTCTATGTCATCCCTGGAACACCTGAGGAGCATTTCTGCAGCAGATTAAAATCTGAGCAGCAGAACTTCACAGATTGTTTGTATTTAGTTGTTGTTACGGGACCTTTGTGGTTGCTGACTCTGGCCCAGAGGAACAGATCAGGTGTGTCTTGTTGATGTAACCAAGCTCTTAAAGATTATAATAATGAACATTTGCTGCCCTGGCTCAGATATCACTTTAACTAAATTTAACAGCACAGTGCTTGCTTTGTAAAGTAAGTAGCTTTAAAAACAACACTGCCCCAAATTTAGTACTTTAGAAAATTTTATTTCTTTATAACCACTTAGGAAATCACCTGGAGGCACTAATGTAATACTTTGTTAGCTTGATCCACAGATTTTTGCGAAGTTCCCCTTCTTATCTAAAGAACAGAACATAAAGGAGCTTGCTTTTCTTTGCCCAAACAGCAACATGTTCTCACTTTGGCTCAGAACTGCAAGTGGGTGGTTTAACTGTGTGTGTTTATAAGCACCCCTCAGTTCACAATCTAATAAGGTTTTGTGCCTCCTGAATACATCCATGCCCTCAGAAATCTGGGAATAGATTCAGTAACACAAGCAATATCACTTTCAGCAATGGAAGAAAATAAGTCTTACTCTTTTTTTGGCCCAGTGTTACCGTGCACAGAAGAAAAGCAGGGCTTGAAGCGTAGATATTCACAGTAATTGGTAATCAGTAAAGGTTGAATTAAGAAGTATTTATCAAGCAGCAAATGAGCAAGCCCAGCATTTTAAATACATAAATGAAACTCCATATATGTCTTTCAAGTAAAGCTCATAATTTCAGTGGTTTTGTTGTGGTTTCTTCCCCTTCCATGGGTGTCCCAGTTTGTCTCAATCATTAACAAAGCGATTTTTAAGGAGTTGTGTTTTACAATGCAGAGAGTGGAGGATGCTTTTTATACATTGGTGCGAGAGATCCGACAGTACAGAGTGAAAAAAATCAGCAAAGAAGAAAAGACTCCAGGGTGCATGAAAATTAAAAAATGCCTTGTAATGTAACAGGGTAAGTTTGTAATGTAACAGAGTAAGTGTTGCAAAATCACTTGCCAAATAAAACTGATTGAGGGTGTCTTGCCAATCAGACTTTTTGTGGCTAATCAATGACATAATTGCAGATATAAAACCAATCACATTTCAGTGTCCTCAATATGGATTTGCTTTGTTTCGTGGGGTTTTGATAAATGGATTAACAAGAAGTCTTGACTGCATATCGAATTCTCCAGCTAGGAAATGAAGGCACAGTTCTGAGTGGGAAGAAGTTAGGAGAAAGGAGTTTTATTAGGAGTATGTTGCAGATGCTCTTGAAGTGAATATTGGTTAAACCTTCAGGCTGATGAACTGAGGGGAGAAGATTATAATATTTATAGTCCTCAGATGCAGAAATAGGAGGTTCCTAATCCAGCAAAACAGTATCTGGTTGGCATACAGGATTTTTTAATTCTCAGGTCCTTCCTTATGCCATGCTATTTTTAACTTGTTCTTCCCCAGCTTAAAAAATTTACCCTTACCATTTCCAGAAAGCCATTAGGGATTTCTTTTTTGTCAGCTATAATGCCATGAGTGATCCAGATTTGGACAAAAGAAGGTTTTACCTTCTTTTGAGAGCCTTTACAAGAGATGAGGGTTAAGCAACAGTGAAGGAGCACTGGAGGAGAGAGGGGACTAAACCAAAACCAACAAGAAAGCACCAAAAAACCTCAATACCTAAATTGTCACAAAGTCATTTTTTAAATCTATATATTCCACTGTACAAAAAAAGAGAGGAGGTGAGGACAGAAGAAACTGATATGGAAGAAGTGCTTGTCTAAATCCCTTCCAGGGCTTTTTGAATAAACCATCGGAGCAGCTCCTTGCAGATACTTCTGTCTCATTAATTCTTTATCTCTTACTGCATCAGTGCAGAGAGTGGGTTGTTACTCCTTACATACTTGTCCAACTGGAGGATGACCTGGAATTTCCCATTGTGTAAAAGAAAAACTGTTGCTTTTCAAGGTGTGTGCTTGTATTTCAGAATATGTGGCAGAGAAGTAGTAGAATTTGGGTTGTATCCTCCAGAGACTGTCACAGTGTGGGAATATTCCCTTCAGCGAGGGAGTTTTGTTTCTCTATCCAGGGGAGAAATTTTGCTTTGTAACAGGTTTCACTAGATCTGCTCAGGCTTATTAGTCTCAGCTTTTAAGTGATGAATAACTGCTCAGAGGTAATTATTTGGATTTTTTTTTTCTGAAGAAAGTGGTGGAGTCCCCATCCCTGGAGATGTTCAGGAAATGACTGAATGTGGCACTTGATGACTTAGTTGATAAGGTGGTGCTCAGTCAGAGGTTGGACTTGATGCTCTTGGAGGTCTTTCCCAGCCTTAATTACATTAATCAATCACTCTGTGATACTCTTTGCATCACAGGTTTCCTTTGCAGGAAACTGGAAACTTGAGTCACGAAGCTCCCCAGTCTTGCATCCAAATATCACTAAAATTGATGCCATCAAAACGCCTTGTTTTATCCTTCCCTAGCTATCAAAAACCAACAAACAGAAGCTGGGCAAGGTGACTTTTGATGAGAGCAATAGGAATTAAATTCCTTAAGCCCTGTAGCCTTTTGGAAACCAGCTTTACAGTTACTTGGTGTGTACTGATGTAACCATACCACAGAGTAGAATTTTTTTTTGCTATACTGGGACTTGAAAGATCCTGAGTTCTGTCTGCTTTCCCTTCCCGTTGGGAGAGTGGGAATAGGATGGTGGGAATTGTGGTTTTCAGTGGAAGGATTTTTGCAGATTTTAAGGTTCTTACTTATGTCTCAGTGAACACATGCTTGCTTTCTGCCAGCTTCCTACTTTCTTTCTGGTGATGTCCAAGAGAAGCATTTCTTGGGGGTTTTGCACCTTTTTTTTTCTCATGAGGGAAATCTTTTGTCAACAGTGGATATTGTTGAGTTTTGGGTGTTTGTTGTTGTGTTTTCTTTTTTCCCTGCACCCTCTTTAGAAAATAGTCTTGGATCTAAGACTGCAGAACTTCAGGAGTGTGCTTAGGGAAGGAATCATTTGTCTTTTTCCCCAAGTGAATTTTACATGGTATTGATAGGCATTTCAGCAACTTTATATTTAGGGAGTTAAGCTGAAGGAAGAATATTCCAAAATTATTGTAGTTCAGTAGTGATTTGAGTGGAATGAGATGTCTGACATTGAAACCAGCCTGGCTTGTGTTACTTTCCAGTCAGTAAAAAAATGCATTATTTCAGTCTGATGTGTATTAGGTGGCTAAGGAGAACAGCACCTGATGGTGTGAGCCATACAGCTGGGATTTTAGACTTCAGAAATATTCATTGTAATGCAGAGTGCAATGATAGTATTCTGTGACTAATCAAGTTGGATGGTTCAGAGTGTTTTTTCTCCCTCTTGGAATATCATTTATCTTCTTGCTGCCTGTGGGATGCCTTCTTAAGTTATATTGGTCTTGCACAAGGAAACTGAAGACTTTGGCTACCCAGACTGCCATGAACTGCTGATGCTTTCCAAGAGTTTCATTCCTTTGGCTGTTACACAGTAAAGCAGGAAGAACAGAACATCTTTTGCTCCATTTGTAATTTCCAGCTAGCAGGGTGAAATTTCCGAAACTCCATGTGAAATCTTCAAAAGAACTCATATTGTGAAAGCATCAGATTTTTTAAAATAAAAAGCATGCTCCAAGCAGACATCTACATAATGTAATTCAGGTTGAGCTGGGTTAACAGTGAAAAGTTTGAATTGGAAGAGTTCTATATTTGAATTTAAAAATACCTAAATTCTTGATTCAAACTGCAATTTAATGTTTCTCTCCTTAGTACTGCAGAGGTGTACAAATAACTTCTATTCCTCATGACTGATACATGTATGTATGTGTATATGCATTACACATTCAAAAAATATAAAAAAGAACTCCTACCATTTAGAACCTGTTTAATGGTTATTTTTGGGGCTGAGATACTAAGGAATTCCGAATTCCCTCATAATTTGGTGTTTGTTATTGCCAGCCAGGTTCATTGCCCAGTCCCATGCATGCTTGTGGTCGTGCAACCACATCTCCAGACTTCTGTAAAGCCACGGGACCATGTGGGGCTCCAAAAGCAAACTTGTAGCCAGGAGCAGGCTGTTCCTGTGGCATCCCTTCTGCTGTTTCTGTTCCCTCTGCCCTTTGGAAGAACAAGGCCCAGGAGCAAGGCCTGCCAGTGCACCTTTAGTGAGGCTCTGGGGTTCAGTTCTGAGCTCGCAGAGGGAGTTGTGAGTTTCTAATCTGAGCCTGGATTTAAATCTCTCATTCAGTACTTCTTAACTTCCCCAAAGGCTTGCACACAATAAGTGCATTGTCAGAGGGAGGAAGGTCAGCTGCCTGCAGTCCCTTCCTACTGAAAGAGCTGACTGGAAAGGTTGGCAGCCTTTGATCTCACAGTATTGATGCCTTCAGGGACCTTCTGGAGACAAAGTATCCACTACTTACATTTAAAATTTAATGGGAAGACTGAAAAGTGAAAGACTTCCCTTTACCTTGCGTTCTCCACTTGTAATTCATGAATGGTCTAAGCATAGTTTTGTGTGTCATGTTCTATTCATGACCTGAATTGAAGACAAACTGTGGCAGGACCAAGCATAATCAATAATTAGTGAGGCTTGGTCTACAAAGGTGTAAATGCAAGGATGAAAGCCAAGTCAGTTCTGTAACCTGGTCTAGTGAAAAGTGTCTAGGGGGTTGGAATGAGATGATCTTTAAGGTCCCTTCCAACCCTCACCATTCTATGATTCTATTTTGCAACATGTGCTGTATTTAAAAGATCATCGTCTTACTCGGTAGAATAAAAATTTCAGCCTTGATTGGGAAGTCATGTGTTTAAAGGTTCATGATAGTATCTGGGTATTACTTTGTACAAGTTATTTTTTCTGCATTTATTTTAAAACAAGTTTAATGAGGGAGGGTTGCTCGTTTGAGGACTTAAATTGCAGTTTTTAAGTGTGTCTCATTGGAAGGCACCAACTGAAAGCCAGTTCTGGAAGGTGGTTCTGGAAGGCAATGTGAACAATGTTTAGAAGAACATTGGGCAGAGGTTATTCTTACATGGTTCTTGTGTTTTAAGAATGAAGCTGTTGTTTTGTCTGTTATGGTTGATTCTTAGTGCTGTCCTCCTCCTTCTTAATCCTGAGACCTTCAGTGGAACCATGAAGTGCTGCTACTTCTATACCATTTCCCTACTTGAACATTGCTAAATATTCACTTTGTGTATTAATGCTGAATCTCTAAGCAAAATACACTGGTTCTCTCTAAAGTAATACCAGGTATTTTTAATTTTCCAAAAACTTAATGAGTGACATGACCTTTTGCAGAAATAAGGCTGTTCTCTCACTAGGCATGCTGCATCAATTTTATATTGGTCAATAATGCCTCAAAATGTAGAACAAGTTGTTTGCAAGGTCTTGTAATATGCAAAAGTGTGCTATTAATAGTGGGAGATACACTGCCAAGGACTTCCAACATCAGTTGTGTGTAAATGTTTTATGAACTTGAAGGTTTTAAATAAATTTAGCTTATACTGAGTGCTGCTTTTTAAGTGAAGCTATTTCACACCTCCCTGTTGTTTGGACTTTTCATATTCAGTTTCATTACCACTTGGAGTTTGGCTGAAACAGTAATGATTTAGGTTATTTTTGGCTTTTTGTTTTTTTATGAGTTCATTTTCAGTTCTTTACTGAAATAGGCACAGAGGAGGAAATGCAGAGTGTTACTCTTTTTTGGCAGCTTGAAGGCAAATTTGTGTGGCTGAATTTCTAGACCCAGTTCTGTAGTGATGTGTTTGGCTGCTGTGATACAGTAACATTTCTCATCGATCTAAAAGAGATCAGAAGGAAGACTACGAAGAATCAAGAAAAATTTTATCTTAAAGATTTTACAACTGCCTGTACTCATATTATTAAATGTAAAGGCAGAATGACGACATGGGTACTTTAGTGGGATTTGAAGCAACCTGAGAGCAAGGCTATAAATTGTTTCACATAAGTAAATTGTAACAAAGTACATTGTACAACATTGTACTTGATAGTGGTCCATATGAGGCTTTTGGATATGCTGGCCTGGCACAGGCAGAGTTAATTTTGGTCAGCTGTAATTAGCCCTGAAAATGATGAAAAACTACTCAGTGTGAACAAACTTTAGCTTTTGTGTCGGTAGCTTAAGTCTTGGAGCCATGGAGATTTTATGTGACTATACAGCACCAGAGAGAACATGTTCCCTAACTTGCAAAGCTGAATAGAATGATTTATCAAATAACGTATCATTGGGACATGGGATTGATTTGATTGATTTGCATGTGTAAAGATTATAAAACTGTGGTGTGATTACTATACCAGTGTGCCTGAGAAATGATCTGAATATGTGGATTAACCATAACTATGTCTTTGGTATTGAATTATTGGTACAAATATTAGAATTCACATTACAGAGCTGCATATAGATCATTAAAGCATAAATGAAGATAGTTAATGCCTCACAACTTCCCTGTCAGGGTGGGGAGGCCCTGGCACAGGTTGCCCAGAGAAGCTGTGGCTGCCTCATCCCTGGAAGTGTCCAAGGCCAGGTTGGATGGGGCTTGGGGCAACCTGGGGCAGTGGAAGATGTTGGGGTTGGAACTGGAGGACCTTTAAGGTCCCTTCCAACCCAGGCCATTCTATGATTCTGTGCTAATATATACTTAAAACCTAATTGTGAGGTGATATTATATAAATATACACTTTGTATATGATACTTTTCTAGCTTGAGGTGGGAAGGTGTGCTCTTGGAGATGGAGAAGAGGGCAGCACACACTTTCTTACCTTCCTTCCCACATCAGCTATGGCATTTCACCTGTGGGGCACCTGTGAGTAACCTGCAGGGTGCCCTAAGCCCAGTTTAGGACCAGCTGAGGAATAGGGCAGCAGGTGTCAGCTCCTGCTGGCCCCAAAGCAGTTCCCTCAGGTGGTTGTGTCAGTGCTGCTCAGATTCCAGAGAGGAACAGGATTAATCCTGCAGCCAGGATTCATTGTTCAAACGATGGCAGGTAGGCAGCAAAATGTGCTGATGGAACCCCCTCCCATGGCCAGGGAAGGACACAAGGCTGTAGCTCAGCAGGCCTCTGAGTCTGAACCTGATCCTAATTTGTGTATTTTTGTATCTTCTCAGGGTGTTGATGATGCCTTCTACACATTAGTTCGAGAAATCAGAAAACACAAAGAGAAGATGAGCAAAGATGGTAAAAAGAAGAAAAAGAAGACAAAGACAAAGTGTATAATTATGTAAATACAATTTATCCTTATTCTTAAGAAGTACTGAAGTAATTTTGTACATTACACTAAATTATTAGCATTTGTTTTAGCATTACTTTACTTTCTGCTTCATGATCCTGTTAGCTTTACCTGAATGCTTGTTTTAAATGACAGTGGAAACTTCATTCCTCTTTAAGTGCCAGTATTCTTTGACTGTTGGTTCTTGAACTAGCAATGCCTGTGAAAATAATAATAAAAAAAAGAACAAAAAACCAAAACAAACAAAAAAAAAACCCCTACACACAAAACCCGAGAACTGTCTTAGGACTCTTTGGTGCATGCACAGTTGCTAACTTCCTATTTTTCTTACTGATTGTGAACTTCTGTTCTGTGTGCAAAGCAAACAAATGATTCTCTACACATTTTAACATCCCCTCTAAATTTTTGGGTTTATAAATTTGATTGGGAAAAAGGACTAGTTAGCAAAAGAAACTTTCATTTCAGCCTTTCCTTTATTTTAGACTGATTGCAATAGAGAGAGACCAGAAGCCTTTATAGTCTTCCTGTAGATTTTGCTTCTAGGCATCTAGTCTTGTAGCATTTCAGATCAACTTTAATGAATGTAAAGAGAAAACTTTCAGAAAAAAAAAAAAAGTTCACTGCAATTTGTCACGGTCGCTCCTTAAATACTCTATTTTTTCTATAAAAAATTAAAAAATAGAAAAAAATTTAAAAAGACAACAATGCACACCTGGCAATGGAAAAAGTAAAAGTTCTAATTAGGTTGATTTGCTATTGTTAACGCATTGCTTTAAGAGCTTCACTGACTTTTTGTGTTTGAAGAGCAAGGTGAAATCCCTCTGTGTCAAAGCTTTGAGTAGATTTGTGCAGGGTCAGGATTTCACCCTGAGTGTCCCTAGGAAATACTAGAATGCCTTAACAGAGAAGCTGATTCAAATTCTTAGGTTAATTCATACATGGACTCAGAATTTACCGTAAGAATTAAATCAGAATCAATCCTAAAATACATAGTGGAGTAAAACCATTCTTTTTCTTTTTTTACCCCGAAGAGTGGCATTAAATATTTCCAGATGCCCATTTTGTGCAAAATAGGGGAGAAATTTTAAATTCTAGCAACATCAGATGAGTGAATGAACAAGATGAATTTAGCTGCTTCATGCAAATAATTTGGAAATCCACTATGCCATGGAAATGGTGTGGAATTTGCACAATCTGTCAGCATAGAACATGGTTTCCAGAGTCAGTGTTGTTTGTGTGATGTCTGTGAAGTACTGATTCAATGGTTGGTGAGTGGCATTCCAGTGTCTAGACTGTCATGAAGCTACCCCAAGAGTTTAATGTTGTCTTTCTCTGTGATTAAGTTCTCTTGTGATTTTTGTTCTTCCCTTCCCACCTCCTCCTGCCCCTCCCCCCCTTTTTTTTTTTTCTGAATGGAATTTATGCAGGATTTTTGCAGGAGCTTTTACTTTTTGGTACTGCAGTAGCCTAGTTATCCACTGAAGTACGAGCCAGTAGTTCCAGTGTTTCCAGTTCCTGGTGTCTCCCTGGAAATGTGGAGTTGTTTGTTTCAGGAGAGCTTTGGTCCCTGAAGGTGCACTTCTTCACAGGAGCTAACTCAGCTGCAGAGTGACACTGGAAGGTGTGACTCTGGTGTCCCCAAAAAATTAAACACAAGACATTAAAGTGGGATAGTTCAGGACACTGGAAAATTTGGAACAGGGAATAGCAGCATTGCCCTAACCTGAGGCATTCTGTGGAAATTTTACACAGGTATGTAAAAATTGCACTGTGTAACTTGGACCATTTCTGTAAAAAGTATTATTTTGCTTCCACAAAAAATCCCAGAGTGACTGTTGTAGGTGGAGAGCTGCAAAGCTGGCAGAGAACATGGAGTGTCTGGATTGCTCCATGTTCTTTAATTTCATAGTGTCTGGGAAAAATCAGGCCTTTCCCTCCCTGTGCCCCCCATTCCCATCCTTCACCAAAATCCAGACCCCTCCACTCCTCTCGGCTTCAATGTGAAATGTAGGTTATGAAATATTCTGAAAAACAGTAACAGGAGAACCTAACTTTATACTGTAAGGACCAATAAGGAGTAAGAACAGATTCTTAATGTCACAAAATATTTCAGAGCTTCCAAGGTTAAAACGTGTTGGAGACAGTTATTTGCACATTTTTATACACTCTTGATTATACATGAAGAACGTAGCAAAACTGGGTTGTAAGCCTTGAGCAAATGGAAGTAATCTTCAGGTTACTTTAATTTTGGTAACTGAGTCACACTGCATGTTGAATTAGGGCTGGTCTAAAATTCAAATGTTAATTTAACTAAAAGCTGTTAGGAGAATTTGTAGCTGAAATGTCTTATTCATCAAAAGTGGATTTATATAGCTCTACCATAAAGCTGTATATGAACCAGTGTTGGGTGTTTTCAGCAGAAGTGAGCTGTAGCTGCCAGTCTAATTAAATCAGTACAAAACCCATTGAGATTAGCCCTTATTTACTTGAAAAAAACCCCAACCCAACCCCATCCTTGCCACTGTTGTGCAGTTTTGTCTTCCTGTTTGTTGAGATTTGGCGAAGCGTGTTGGACTGCAGCTTGCACGAGTTGCTCCATCGTCACTGCCCTGCCCTGTCTGAGATGCTTCCACAGAACATCCCTGGGTGCTGTGTGTCCTGAGAGCAGCTCCTGAGCGAGCCTGGGAGTCACTGCCCACATCACCATGTCAAACTGCCATGTGTCAGGGAGTAACACCTTCTTACAGTAGCTTTATGTAACTCTCCTAAAAACCTGGATGGTTGGTTTGCTCCAAAAGGAATTATTCTGACCGGTTTCATTGCCCTGAAATTTTTTGCTAATTTTTTGCTGTGTGGGCTTTGTTACAGTAACAGGATAATGGGTAAATACTGACACACACAATCTTCTGCTCTTGTCTAGACTATGAAGCAATACAATTATTACCTTCTAAGACCATCAAACTGTAAAACAAATCATTGTGTCTCAAGTTTACATAAAGCTACATAGATGGTAAATCTTTCCTAACATTTCTTTATTCCACTGTCTTGTGTTTTCATGTTGAAAATACTTCTGCTTTTTCCTCTTGAGTGCCAACTTCTTACTAGAATGACTTCTTAATGTAATATGTTTACCTGGAATGTATTTTAACTATTTTTGTATAGTGTAAACTGAAACATGCACATTTTGTACATTGTGCTTTATTTGATGTGGAACATATGCAGTGTGATCCAGTTTATTCCGTAATTTGGTTGTGTGACCTAGGAATGTTGGTCATGCCAGACATTAAGTTAAAAAAAGGAAGAAAAAAAAAAAAGACCACTGTTTGTTTTAAAATTTTTAATGTTTTTAGGAGTATGTGCTGTGAGGTGATCTGGAATTTGTCATTTTTTTGTCAAACTGTACTGCTCCTATTTATTGTAATGTAATAAAAAATAGTTATTGTGAGCATCTGTCCCAGTTTCCTTTTCCTCAGCAAGAATTTCAGGTAACAGAGCATCTCATGAATTCCATGTGCCTAGCAGTTGTTCTCCATTCTTTCTTGTACTTCTGCTGGTGCTGCCTGTCACAGAGCTGCCATCCTTGCCCCCCTTGGTGTCCCTGTCTCTGAGAGGGGCGGCTGCTCAGAGCAGGTGCAAGTGCTCAGGAGCTCAGCTGGTGTGGAAGGAGTGTGGTGGTAGACATTGGAGCACGTGCCTTTCATCACAAGGTACTGTACTCTGCCATCACTTCTTAAATTCTGTCCTAGAATTCTGTGAGGGTGGAATTCCTCTTCCTCAGGCTGCTGTGATCTCTGAAATGCTCATTAGGCCTTGGTCTTAACAAGCAGCCCTTGGGCTGAGCTTCTCTGGAGCTCATCAGGAACAGTTCCCAGGAACTGGTGGTGTCTGAGGAGCTCCTGCTTTGTAACCAACAGCCCTGGAAACTTAGTTTGCCTGCCTGAAGAACACCCCCAGGGGAACACCATTTTTGCTTTTGAAATTTCAAAGCAAGTAACTGACCTGGATTGTGGTCAAGATGGAAAATTGCTGTGCCTAAACCCACCTCTCTTGTGGGTCTGAGTGAGGCCTCCTGGACTGCAGTGGGCAGTGATCAGAAATCTCCCTCTGTGTGGGGCCTCTCAGAGCCAGTGTTCTTGTTTGCTGTATTTGGAGAACCAGCAGTGACAAGAGAGATGCCCCCCTTCCTTGAGGCTCAACCCTTCAGCCACTGAGAAGATGCACAGGTATCCAAGGTAAGGGCTTCAGTGAATTCCAGGGGAATTTTATACCTTGTACATACTCCTTTAGGACTGTGTGAGTGTGGATATGCTATAGAAAATGTACAATGGATAGTGCTCTCAGAGATTCTAAGTACTGTACATTTGCAAGTAACTCAGGCCTGTGAGCGAGTTGCTCTTGTGCTTATAGGAAATTCTACATGAATCTTTAGTTAAATTGTTTTAAATTAAACTGTGGATTAAGTGCTGTTAATTTAAGTGCTGTTAAACCTTCAAGCATAAACCATTGGTCAGATCTGGGGCTCAGTTTAGCAAGGGGGTCCCCTCTGAACTTTGTGACTCAGTGGGAGCATCTCCCTTATTCCTTTTATCCTTACCCTTTTCCATGCTTACCCTTTCTGTATTCCTAGCCTCCACAGAGATAAGTTTTGGCTGATTTTCATTTTAGACTGATTGATTATAGGTTTTAGTTTGCTTTTTCTCTGTGTGCTTTAACCACCTAGTCAATAGTGGAGTGAACCTTGTGAATGGACTTTGTCACACTTTCACTTTTACATTAAACCTGGTTATGCTGATGCCTTTGCTGGCAATTCTTTGAGTGACCTTAAAAAACCCCTTAGTGACAGTGTGAAGACTTCTACTGCCAACAGCTCTACTGCAGTGATTTCAAAGGTTATTTCTCTGTCCAGTGTCATTTAGTTGGTGGAAACACCAACCAACACAACAGAGTATCAGCTCTGACACAAGTGTAAGTCGAACCAAGGCCTACAGAGACAGCCTGGAGCAAACAGCCATGGCCAAACTTCTCTTCCAGGGGCAAAGATCAAGTTTTCTATTCCTGCTTGCAGCAGTTGCACAACAGCAGAAATCAGCAGGAATTGTCTTGAGGGCCCAAGTGCTTAAAGCACTATTGTTCAAACTCACCCCTTTCCTGCCCCCACAGTTGTCTCCCTGACACAGTAAGGTGGTGCCTTTCCAAGCTGAGCACATGAGGTTAAAAGCTTGAAGAATTTACTTCCACAGAATCACAGAATAGTCATGGTTGGAAGGGACCTCTGGAGACCCTTGAATCCAGCCCTCCTGCCCAGGCAGGGTCACCTGGAGTGCCTGACACAGGGAGCGTGTCCAGGTGGGTTTGGGATGTCCCCTGAGAGGGAGACTCCGCACCCTCCCCAGGCAGCTGCTCCAGGGCTCTGCCACCCTGAGTGTACAGAAGTTCTTCCTCATGCTGAGGTGGAACTTTTCTTGGGTTCTGTTTATGGCCATTGCTCCTTGTCCTGTTGCTGGGCACCAGTGAAGAGCCTGGCACTGTCCTCTTGGCACCCACCCTTGAGATATTCATAGGCATTAATGAGATCCCCTCTCAGTCTCCTCTTCTCTGGACTAACCAGGCCCAGCTCCTGCAGTACCTCCTCATATGAGATGCTCCAGACCCTCATATTTATGGCCTCTGCTTGATCCTCTCCAGTAGTTCTTTGTCTTTCCTGAACTGTGGAGACCAGAACTGAACGCAGCACTCCCTCTCCAGGGCTGGGAACTTCACTTTTGAGAGGGTGCTCATTTCCAGCAGAAATGGATCGTTCAGTGTGGAGGATTTTTAAAATCAGGTTCAAGTAACAAGCACAGCACCTTGAATTGACACCCACGCACAAAGCTGTGGGGTAAGAAGAGTTTCTGTTCAACACATACATTGAAGTGAAACAGAAGAGGGCTGGTGCAACCACTCCTTCCTGCAAATTCGTTTCATACCTGAAGTTTTAGTTTGAGGAGGTCAAAAGCAGCAGAGGAAAACCTATTACCCATAAACTGCATACCCCAAACCCTTCCTGGCAGAGAAGCAGCTCCCTGATTTGCGCTCCAGAGGGGTTGGAAGGATTTACATTTCACTTCTTTTGCAGTTAGAGCTCTTTTATTGTTACCTTTCCTGGGTGTGTGTGGTTACAGGCACAGTCAGGGCTTGTCGTCGCTGTAGTAACGCTGCTTCATGGCTCGGTATTTCCTCAGGAAGTACAAAGCCTCCAGCTCCTTTACAACAAATTCTCCCCGGGCAATCAGTTGCTTAATTTTTTCAGGGTCTGTCTCATCTTTGTTTTTCAGAAAAGCTGCTTTCAAACGGCGTCTGAAGTAGTCTGCTCCTTTGGGATACTCCCTTCCAAGGTACAGCAGCTTGGAGAGAAAAGAATAATGCGCTTTTAATTAACCGAGTGCACAGTGAAAGGGGGTTCATTTTCTGGTTAAGGAAAGTGCTGGTGGCATTTAAGACACTTACATTTTTGTACAGTTTCACCACTTCACCTCTTAAAGAACTGGCCATTCTCACATTTCGGTGAACTCTGTCCTTGTGTGAGTTTTTTTGTTTGTGTGGGTTTTGTTACCTGAAGGATAATCAGTTTGACATTAGCCTTCCGTGGGAGTCAGTAAATCACTGCCGCAGCTTTCCTAAAACTTCTGTATCCTACTGAGCCCTGTTTGCTCTAATTCTGGTTCTACTCCATCTCCTCTATTTCTTTCTTCCTTACTTTTTATTCTATTTAGCTTCTCATTGTCTTCTTCCCTCCCCCCTCAAACAGAAAACAAGAAACTTCTAAAAACTTACAGCTAGTGGGGGGCACTTTGTGCTGTTCAGTGGCTACTTTCTCACACCCTTACAGTTCTAACCCACTGGCCTGGCTGCTTCTATGGTCTGCTAAAAGACTGTATCTTTATATATATAAACTCATAAAGATATGTAGATAGAATACATATTTATATTTTTATATATTCATATAGCAGTGTTTATAATAACATTTTGATAGAATTATATTTATAGCTATATATATATTTATGTATTACATATTTCTGTATTTTATATATCGATATATCCATTTTATACACATGTATATTCCTGCAACTGTCGCGTTCATAAATTTTGCTTTTTTAAGGACTGTTTAAGTGCATTACAAATTGAGTCCAATACGCACTGGCAAAACGTAAGGATAAGTGACGAAGTAACTGATTTTTATTTCTGTAAACACAAAATCACAGAATGGCCTGGCTTGGAAGGGACCTTAAAGATCACCCAAGTCCCACC
>VZRR01011340.1:41185-56967 GCA_013398015.1 Oreocharis arfaki
GGTGGGCTCGGGTACGGGTTAGATGCTGGAGAGGGGAAGGATGGTGGGATGGAGAGGGGTGAGGTGGTGGGGTAAAGCGGGGTGTTTCTTGTTAGCCACTGAAGTACCAGCAGGTGGCAAAAAGGCTTTAAGGCTGAAACCAGCACCTGAAGGACGCGATATCTTTTGTGTGAGCCCCGGTGTAAGTCCTTGTGCCGTGGTTTGCTGCTGTGGTTGCTCCGTGTGGAGCCGGCCGGGAGGTGGCACGGACTCGGTTTCCAGAGTGGCTCTGTGGTAACAAATTTCATTGTCAGCCTCCCTTGTCCTTCTTCCCCCTTCTCCGCCCCGCAGGGAATATTCCCCTGGGGGTCATTCATCCCTCTGCGTTTGTGCAAATTCACATGGCGGTATTTAGGCGTTGCGCGGAAAAAGTAATTGGTAAGGAAAGGATTTTCTGTTGGATGTTTGGCTTTGTGGAATGGGTTCTTGTTTCCTGTAGTCGTTTGGAGAATTCTCCTAATCTATGTTTCTCCAAGTGAAGTTTTCCCATGAATGACAGAAATCTTGGTGGTGTTTCTGTTGAGTTCTAGGTAATTGCATGATGTAATTTAGTGTTATTTGGAATAGCACACAGCTGATGAGTTCAGAAAATACTGTAAGAAATATTATACATGTCACGTATATTAGCTTTTTTAACAGTGAGGAGAAGAAGTAGATGCTCTTCTATAATCATAAGTGTGGTCTAGCCTGATAAATTATGATGGTCCAGACTCATGTGTTAGTGGCTAATTTTCTACAATATTGAAGTTATTGTCATTGTAGTTTTTCAATAGATGATCACGTCCACTTTTAACAGAATAGTAGCATTTTTTTAATTATTCCTTTCTAGCTGATACCCTGTTGTCTAATGTTCCCTTTCCTGTTTTTTTTCCCCCCTTTGATCTTTTAGGGTCCAAAACCGGAAAAAAAGGTAGGTAGGCAGAAACACGTTGTAGTTCACTGTTGTGTTTATTTTTTTATCTGTTTTTTTTTTTTGTTTTTTCCTGAGGCAGCTGGTCAGGGTTAATTGAATTTGAAGGAGGAAGAGGCGTCTCCAGGACACCGAGCTTTTGTGCCTTTTGCAAGGAGGCCGAGTGTTCCTGCAGCGCTGCTGGAGAGAGCGTGGCCAGTGCAGCCCCTGCTTGTTTGGCTTGGCAACGGTGTCCAGGCAGAGGGGCAGTGTCCTGGCTCTGTCCAGCCATGGGGTGGCAGCAGGGCCAGGGCAGGGACTGTCCCCCTGTGCTGGGCACTGCTGGGGCCACACCTCAAGGCCTGTGTCCAGTCTGGGACTGTCACTGCAAGATGGACATTGAGGGGCTGGAGAGTGTCCAGAGAAGGGAACGGAGCTGGGGAAGGGGCTGGAGCACCAGGAGCGGCTGTGGGGGGCTCAGCCTGGAGAAAAGGAGGCTCAGAGGGGACCTTGTGGCTCTCCGCAACTCCGTGACAGGAGGGGGCAGCATGGGGCGGGAGTGGTCAGTCTCTGCTCCCAGGGAACAAGGGACAGGACAAGAGGAAACGGCCTCAAGCTGTGCCAGGAGAGGTTCAGGTTGGACATCAGCAGGAATTTCTTCATGAAAGGTTTGTCGAGAACTGGAAGGGGCTGCCCAGGGAGGATTGGAGTCCCCATCCCTGGAGGTGTCCAAGGAAGGACTGGATGTGGCACTCAGTGCCCTGTGCTGGGTGACAAGGTGGGGATTGGGCACAACTTGGACTCAGTGATCTTGGAGGTCTTTTCCAGCCTGAATGATTGTGGAATTCTGTTACTTGAGCCATAGGCTGGACACAGAATAGGGGGGGTGGTGAAGGGACAACAGGCAGAAGTCCATGTTCCACTCCCCTGCCATGGGTAGGGTTATGTAACCACTGGGTTACATAAATTTATCCTGTGGGTTATTCTTAATTCAGTGATAATGAATTTATCTACCCCTCCCCAGCTGTGCGTCTCACTCTCCTCAGTGCTCTGTTAAGTCATAGGAGTGTGAAAAGAAATTGACTAAAATGTGATTGCAACTAATTGAAACAAGCAGATTTTCCATTTTCTTTTTAATCATTTATTTATTTATCGAAGTGAACAAATTCTTCCCTGAAATCCTCGTGGGTAGAAGTGTGGGTTTTACTATTTTGGGATAATTTTGCAAATGAATGCTTTGGTAACAAATATGATAAGATGCACTCGGACTCTGGTGACACATAATTATCACCATTGTATTTGTCCCAGCTTCATGGTAATCTCTGTACTCAGAGTTGCACTAGGTATATATTTATTGCCATGCCAAGTAGTGTGAGGTGAGCAAGTAGTTATTTAGATCTGAATATATGATAGTTGGAATCAAAGTGTGAAATAAGAGTATTTGTAACACACTTGGTGTGTCAGATAATTTCTGAGAACCCCAAATTTAAAATACAGTTATTCTAGGGTTAGGCTGGAGGTGAACATTGAACTGTCTGGAGTTGCAGTGAGGATTTTATAACAGAAAAGAGAACTCTTTGTTGTTTTGTCTTGTGGATTAGATGTTTCCAAATGCCAGGCTTATCCCAAAATACATTTTCTGGTATTTCCTAAAATGTTCAGAGTTGTAGCATCTACTTTCTTAGCAGATCTGCCTGTTGTTCAATTTCTACATTAAACCAGAAGATTTGAATACTCTCCTGTTGTGGCTGTGTTTGAGAATGTATACCATAGAATAAAATATTGATTGTAAGAGCTTGTCATAAAAATGAGAAGAAAATTGAGTCCAGGATGTGCATTACTATTCTGGGGGCTTCACTGGCTGTGTAGGGAGTCTAAAATCTTAATTCAGGGATCACACGAGAAGGGCAAAGTTACAGAGTTGTGGAACTGCCAGACTGTATTAAAATAATACTGACATTTGTTTTCTTCTCCCTTATTGCAAACATGAAGTCCAATGGCAAAACTAAAGAGGAAAAACTGAAGAAAGGAAAAGGAGGGAAGCAGAAAGGCAAAGGTACTGTGCACTTTGTTTAGGGGGAATATGAGGGACAAATAATTTATTTTCAATAAATGGACAGAAAGTAACATCTTGAACTAGATGTGAATTGCTATCTCTGTTTCACAAATACAAAAAATTCCTCCTCCTTTTCTGGTGTGGGCCAAATTCCCTGTTCTTGATGCTGCATCTCACTTCCCTATCAGAGCAATACTCTCTTCTCTAGTTATTCCTACTGCAGTTAGGAAGTTGGGAAGAATTAACTTGCCATTAATCCATCCCGGTGGGGGCTTGGGTGTGCTGTGACTGCCAGTAAGTGACTGCTAATCACTGGTGAGCTTTTGTGGTGGGAGTGGCAGCTCAGGTGAGCACAGGCAGGTTTGGGAATGCTGCTGTTCTTGCCTCAGTGCAACACACACGGCTTGACATGATTCACTTGTAGGTGATGACATCAAGTCACTGTTTGGGAACATCTGGATTGAGGCACAGGCTGTGCCATCTTAGACTGAAGGCTTAGAGGTTGAATCAGTTTTAGTTTTCACATCCTCTCTGATTTTCTAGTCCCAGTGGCCGCAAAGAGAAGCCAGAACTGTGGAGTAGCAGATCCTGAAGAGGATTTCAATGAACAAACAGCTTTAAAGTTGAAAATGTAGGAAACCAATGGTTGTAGGAAAGGAGAGGAGGGATTTGGGATTAAAGCACTGTTTCACCCAAGGCTTTGCATTGAGAACCTATGTCCATTGAAGCTGTAGTTGGAGAGAGCACTCCTGCTGCTGCACTTGCTGGTCCTTGTCTCCACTTTTATCCTCACAGACTGATAGGGGTAGTGCCATAGACAGTGTGTTTTAGTACTATTCAAATTAATTTGCATCCATCTTCATGTGGGACATCTCTGTAAAGTGAAAGATAAACATTTATGTTGCTCATTTTATGGTGGTTTTGTCATTACAGCTAATAACCAGCTCATTTTTTAGATTTTATTTAGGAAAGCATAGTTATGCCCTTGATCTCTTTCCCAAACCTCAGTTGATCCTCAGTTACAAGCTGAACTAGAAGAAGCAGAAAGGCTTGAAAAGGAGAGACTTAAACAAGAGCACTTGAAAAAACTTGAGGCAAAGGTTAGTGTTTTGCTCAATGAAAAAATCTAATCCTATTTCTAAACTTGAGACAAAGCCTGTAAAACAGCAGTAATTTAGTGGGAGGATAGGAATGAGTTTCCTTATGTATTTATTGTTGGGAACAATACTGAAGAAATTTTCCAGTTTTTATAAGTCTAAATACATGACCTTTTGTGATATGTGATTCTTCATTTTGATTAAATGCCCTTTTTTTTTTTTCCATTTCCACTGTGCTTTCAATTGAATATATTTTTTTGTGTTCCCCATGAGGATATTTGGTACAAATTCCTTAATTGGTTACCTTTGGGGCAGATACAGTGATTTGTGTTTGTACATGTATTTGTGTGTATTAGCCCATGTATATTTATTTTTCTGAAAAGACTGGCATTCAGAACAAAAACGGATTGGTAATAGATAAGTATTTTTGTGTTTAAAAAGGAAAAAAAGAGATTTCCAACAAACTAATTTTTTTTTGGAAAGAATCACCCTTGTCCACTCCTCTTGTACTTCACAGAATTTTTTTTTTCCTCCTAGGGAGAAGATGAATTTAAAATAATAGAAATTAAAAGGGAAAAAATAAAATAATCTTGCACACTTTTTCCCAATTATGCCTATGTTTTTTAGCAGCTCCCATTAGTGCTGGCTCCAGGATGCTGATATGGAAACTGTTCAAGTGAGAGGTTACAATCATATGTCACATTATGTTTATCATATGGCTCAGCAGCTAATGTGATGGCAATAACGTATTGCAAACTGCTGCAGTCTTCTCAATTGGATGTTTCATTAAAAAAAGCAAGTTTTCAGTGTTTGGATTTGTTTAAATAATAACTCATTCAAATATCCCAAATTTGTCTCTTCTATATAAAATAATTGTAAGAAATAAGCCAAAATATTTAACTGCTCTGTTTGACATATATATATATATTTTAACAGTATCAAGGAGCGAGGGAGTCTGAACTAGCAGAACTTAATTCCCTGGAACAGAAGTTTCTTTCTGCACAGCAGTGGAAAATGGATTACAGAGAACAAGCCAAGGTAAGCTTTCTTGCCAAAATCTGCCCAGAGGTTTGGCAAGGAAGGGACTTCAGGAGTTTGCAGTTCTTGAATGTAGGTGTGTGCCATGACAGCATTTCAAATTCCATCTCAAAGCAGTGACAGGCCATGCTCACTCTCTTACCTTCTTTACTTTGGAGCACACAGAAAAGAAATGTGGGCAAAGAGGAGCCTGTTTGGTGATCAGAGTACCAATGCCCCACACCTTACCCCAACAGTCACCAGGAATTGTAATTTCAGATGTTCTGGTATCTGTTTTTCCTCTTCTATTTCTTTAATTCATTCTGCTTTTAACCATTTCACCAAAAAAAAGTTCTGCCAGGGCTTATATAGAAATTCTGTAGAACGTTTGTTTCAGTGGTTCCTGGATATCACAGGTCATCATTCAGAGAGAGAGGTTTGCCACATTATTGAAGGAGTTGGCACAAACCCATGTCAGGGCTGGAAACAGGTGAAAATGCAGCTAAAAGTTGATGTCTGCAGTTTAGGGTGGCATCCATGGTAGTTGAATCATCACCCAGTGGCATTATGGAGCTGTCAAGTTAGATTTTAAGTGGTAGGGTATGGAAATACAGTAGTAGATTTCACTCTTGTGAATCTTGCAGACACATCACTCAGTAACAGTCTGACAATGAGATTTGGTCAGGTAAGGAGCCAAAGGTTTAATATCCTACAGGCTTGTGGACATGAGGATTTTCTCTTTGTCTTGTGTGTTGCTTAATCCTTTTAAAGCCTCTGCAGAACAACTTCAGAATCATAGGATAAGTCATGTTAGAGAGGAGTTCTGAACTTCCTGTAGTTCAGCCTCCTGCACTAAGCAGGGCAAAGTCTTCAGTTAAATCAAGGTGCTCAGTTGGATAAAAATATTTAAAAGTTGGAGGTACCACGGCAGCTTTGACACCTTTACCACTTTCACTATAACAGGTTTTCTCTAAATGCAATTGACATTTCCCTGTTACAACTTGTGATCATTGCCAGCTGCTGTTTATGGCTGTTTTTGACAAAATACAGCTATTGATTTTAAAATAAACACTGGTAGATTATGGGAAATACTGGAGTTTCTGTTAGTCTGCTGTTAAGATTATTTAGGGCAAAAGAAGTATAGGATAGCAAGTGCTGAGTTTCCACGTCTATTTCTGAACAATTTCAGTTTAGGTTAAGAGATACATTTAAAACTTACCATGAAATTTATCCTTTTTCTCGAAAAAATGTTGTTACTTCTAAGGATGTGATGATAAAAGTGAAGCTCTCTTTTAAGGGCAAAGATGTCAAAAAAAGAAATCAGATGTCTTATTACTGAAAAGTAATCAGTGTTTTATGCAGGGGTTTTATGCACTCAGCACTCTCCTATTGTTGCGTTGTATGAAGTCAGTGGGAATGCTGATGGAAGTGGTTGGTAATGCAATCCTGTAAGTGCTTTTGCTTTAAAAGATCCATTTTCCTTTGTAATGCAGTCTTCATTGACAGGGGGTTATTAATCTTCACAGCAAACAGGAGGGCAATGTTTCCTTAATATCCTATTATATGGATGAAAAAAATTCCATTATGGGTGATGAATTGATCCCATGAGCCGATGTTAGGCTTATGTTTGGCATTAAGTGGGTTTTTTTCTTTCCCCCACTTATAGGAATGACCAAGAATTGATTTGAAAATAAAATTATTTTTAAAAACCCCTAATCTAGGATTTCACATTACTACCAGAGATTTCTGCAATGGGAGAATTGATGCTGGTAAGGGAGAGGAAGTCTCCTTCACAGCCAGAGAAAGGGGGAATAAACAAGTTGTAGTGGAGGCTCTTAATCAACTTTATTGCCAGAGTAGGGATTTTCAGTTTTCTTGGCAGAATCTGATCTGAGAGCCACCTACCTCTTCTACCTTGCACCTTCCGTGTTTCTGTTCTCAGTCATTTTATTCTTGCAGCACCTCCCTTGTGGCAGGTCCTGAATTCATTGCTTTTGTGGACCAGAGCAGAACTCACTGATAAATAAGTATAAACAGTAAGTGTGAGGTGGGCAGGAGCATCTTAACACATTAATATCAAAGTAAACTTTTCTTTCCTGGCACAGGGATGATAAACCAGGTGGTGTTAGAATCCTGTTTAGATGCAGGTGTGAATTTGTCACTGTCATATATTTGTCTTTCAGAATCCTCCTTTTTCTTGTAGAAGCAAGACAAAAGTATTTAGTTTCATTTACAGGTGCAGCACACCTGTATCCACTTTTCTCTGAACTCTTCTGTAGTGGGAGCATTACCTCAGCTGTGATGGGAGTCCTGACCCCACTGTACCTCAGGAAGTGAACACTTTCATGAGCCTGTGGCGTGAAGACCGAGATGAGGACATTCAGCTTGTGATGGAGAAGGGGGAAGTGGTGCTAAAGGTAAGTGTTAAAATGGTGTATTTCAGTTTCAGCTTAACACATCCCTAACCAGCCCCCTCTAACTCTTGTTTTCACTTTTCTTGTGGCCAAATGACTGAAAGGCTGTCATCTTCAACACCTCGAAGTTTTCCTTCAGTTTTTATATTTTTCTCTAATTACAGATGTATTGTTAACCCTAAAGAAGATATGTATTGACTTAAAATATGCATTTAAGGGATTTGTGTGCTGTGTTTCTACACTGAGGTCTAGCATTCCAACACCCATATTCCCTTCCATTTGAAACCAGAGCATACAAGCTCATGTCAGATATAAATGCTTTGGTGGACAACAGCCTCATTTTGTAACACTGGAGCCAGTAAAATGTCATGTGAGAGCAGAAGTTCCCAGAACTCATTTATACCAACAGGAGTCACCAGCCACCATGATAGCTTATGAAGCAATTTTAAGCAATCTGTGCCTACTCTGTAAATTTAGGATTTTAGTTTTGTTTGGTTCTGAGTTAGATTTCCTATCTGTCTATAAAAAAAAAAGTTATTTTTTGTGACCAAGATCTGTTTAGGTACAGAGGAAGTAGGTTTGCCTCATTTTTTATGACAGAACACACAATGTGTTAAAGATGGTGTCAAAATAGATACTTTTCTCATATAAATGTCTTCTAGATGATTGAGAAGTTGGAGTTTCTTTTATTGGATGCATCACCAAATGAGATCACAGAAGAGCAACGAGTCCAGTACCTGGAATTTATTCTGCAGTTGCAGGATCTGCTTCATCAGAAGTACAATGAGGCTACACTGAACCTGCTCAAAGTAAGATTTAATGCTTCAGAGTTGTGACATGTGCACATAAGTTTAACTCCAAGTGTCTTGTAATGGTGGTTGGCTTTGGTTGGTCTTAAACTGTCACAGAGATGAGTCTGTGAGTTTCCCAATCGTGTTTATAGCGCACGCCAGACTTGTTAATTATTCAGAACTCCTGAAAATCTGAACTTTACAGTGGAAAATCTCATCATTAAGTCAGCCAAGATTAAATTACTGGGAAATGTTGTGAGACTTGGAGGTGATGAAAACAAGAGGTGCTGTATGAAATTTGTTGACTGTACCAAAAAGATGTAGATGTGAAAAGCAGCTCATAAGGTTGCCTTGTACACATTTTTTTAATACAAGTTCATGTGATTAACATATTTTTTAAACTAAGATCTTGGGAAGAGTGAAGAGCACTCAAACAAGAGAATGAGAATGTGCTGGACAGTCAGTTTTTTGAGCTGCATGAGTGTAGGTAGTTGACCTTGCTATTTCAAGAATATTAATCATACATTAAAGTATGTTTAGCAAAGGAATATTAGTGAAATAGTGAATCAGTTGTATGTGCACCCTGAAAATTAAGAAATGTTGAATTGTTCATTGAATTTAGGATTAAACTCCCAATATAATTATCATTTCACAAGTTTGATGTTGCCTAAATGATAAAATAATCTGTGCAGTGACTCTGAGGTAGGAGTCCATTATTGTGCAGTAAATAATTTTTTTTGTTTGTTTTTTATAATTTATCCTGAGAATGGGGGTAATGATGGAAGAACCCCTGTTTGGCAGTACTTGGCTCACAATTTATGAAGTCAGAGGAAGAAAAGGAATGTAGTTCAAATTCTAAGAAACAGACTTGAGTTTATAACTGTTGTGCTTTAGTTCATAAATACAGCACAGCTGGGCTTGGTCTGGTGTATTTCCATTCCTACATGTATTTTTTTATTTATTTATTCAAGTAAATATAGGTAAATCGAAGTGAAATAAATAACACATGATTTAATTGGCTTTTTTCTTTGTAGATAGCTAGTATGCATGAAGACTCTGAAACTGGGAATATGCACACAGTCATAAAGGATAAAAATACTACTTTCTGCATTTGGGCCAATCTGAAGAAGAAACCAAGGTACAGCACACTGAAATTATTAATTTGAAATGAGGCCTGGCTTTGTTGAGTGAACACCAAGAATCAATTTCTCATAATCTTTTTTTTTTTTAGTTGAATAGCATCCATTCTGCAGACTCTCAGTGCTGGCTGTTGCTAAGGAGTCGTTTAGAGTTATATACATTTCTTTCTTAAAATGCAACAGCAGAACCCTGTCACTGCCAGAACAAATTTGGAAGAAAAACAGTAAAGCTCGTGCAGAGAATTGAAATTCCTCTGGAAGCAGTGTTTCTTGCTGATGCATTTAATATTTTCTAAGTTGTTCCAGTTGCTTGCAAAGCAGTGAATGATACTCGGTGCTCAGTTAGAGAATATATTTTAGAGCCTGGGATGCAGTATCAATTCTGAATCTGAGTTTTGACAAATATAAGGAATAAGTTATTAAAAGGACTTTAGCTTGACCTGTTGCTGTGAGTTTTGGTAAGATAAGTAGAAGAGTGGGTGCTGAGCAATGTCAGACTGACTTGCAGGAAGAGCCTATATGGGTTAAGTGTTAAAGCCTTTTGGCCAGCAGAGAGCTGCACTTAAAATGTTCAACCAGCAATTCAAAACTAAGTGTTGCTTTGCTGGAAGGTTTTTAGAACTTGTGACCAGCTTATCTTATCCAAAAATAAACATTATTTAAATTATTTTGTAAGGTGCTGAGAGTGATGTAACACAAACAGCTGTGCAGGGATTTTCCCATTAAATTAGTGAGTTTAACCAGGAATGTAGTTTCTAGAAGAGCTGCCATCTGATTCTGCCTCACTGTCATCTTGTCAAAACATTTCTGGAGCTCTTCATCCCCTTGATGCAGTTGTAGCTTTGCTGGAGGGTTTTACAGACAGCTGCCAGCACAAGCACCGTGACATCCCACAACATTTCTCAGACCGTGCAACAAATCCCAAAAGAGATTTGAACATTTGTGAGGAAACACCAAATGAGATGCTGCCAGTCTTACCAGGGCCTGTTGTTGTTGTCACTGCCCTTCCCAGGTTCAAAAACCACGTGTTCCAGGAGGCAGGGCATGGCTTTGACCTGCCCAAATCCCTGGCCCTGAGCAGCGTCGCCGTTCGCGTGCTGCACACCCGCTACGACCACGTGTCTCCCCTGTGGCTGCAGTGCCAGGGGCTGCCAAGGCAGGAGGCCTCAGACAGCGAGGAGTCAGCTGAGCACCCAAAAGACAACGGGCAAGAACCAGGAGAAGAGGAGGAGAAAGGCAGGGAAGAACCCAGTGTGCCTGCTGCAGAAGAAATGTCTTCTGAGGAGAGAAAGGTAGGTAAAGAACCTCCTCAAAGGATTTCCTACACTGCTTTTGTTAACACGTGGCTCAGTCACAGTGTCCTGTGCAGGACAGCCAAATCCTTAAATGTTTTATAGGAAAAGGCAACTTGTGTCAGCAGTGTCACAGATCTTCTCAAGGGAATGGAAAGATGGGAAGGAGAAAGGGAAGTCTGGACAGGGTGTGCAGTTGGCATTTGGTTGGTGGTTTAAGAGTAGGATCAAGCATGAGGTGCCATTGCAAGATATTCCTATAAATCTCTGGCATGTGGACAGATGAATGGATTCTGCTTCTGTGAATTTGACAGCCCCACAAAATCCCTGCAGGAATCCAATTTGAGGAAAATTGGCAGCGTGCAGAGTAGGATTCAGAGTTCAGCAGGTGTTGGCTGTGCAGGCACCTGGCTGCTCCATGTCTGTGTGCTGGCCCTTTGCTGTTAGAGGGCTTTTCAAATACTGTTTCTGGCTGCCTGTCCTCTTCCTCAGCTCTCTTCCATGGAATATGTTGGCTTTAGGTGATGGAGGTTGTGTTGGTTTTGTGTTGTCCCTACTGGGTTTGGGGTTTTCACTTTGAGTATCACCTGTGACTTTCAGATAAGTCCCCGTGTTCTCTACCTAAGATTTCTGCAGAAGTAAGTGATGAAACACCAAGTTTTTGGCCTTCTTAGTATGTTTGGAGCAATTTCCTAGATTTCACAGGATATTCTGAGTGGGAAGGGACCCACAAGGATCCTCAAGTCCAACTCTTAAGTGAATAAACTCTGGGATCCATATGGGGATCACACCCCTGTTCATGATCTTGGCTTTTCTCCTTTTCATTCCCCAGCACCTTAGTAATGAATCAGTGCCTGAAATCCTGCTTCTCTTGGTTCCTTTTTTCTTTTTTTGTATGACAAATCTTATCTTTTGGCACTTTTCACCTACATTTCTCAGACTTTCTTTAAGCTACTTCATTTTATTCCGTCTTTTTCTTTCCCAGGTCTTGTGCTCTTTCTCTCAATCCATTTTGTGAATTTTCCTCTTCCCTCTGAAGGCTCCACTTCTCTCAGCTTGTGTCCTCTCACCTGCTGTCCTGTTTGAGGAGATGTGTGTTCTTCCCCTGTGCTGGCAGGCACAGCCAGGGCACAGAAGGTGCTGTGCCTCCAGAGGAGCCTGCTGTGACATGGATGAATCCCTGTGTGGGTTGGAATTTGCCTGGAAATCCAGGGTAACGTTTCTCAGCATCCTCCTGTGTGGCTGTGCCTTGAGTTCCCCCACATTCCTGTGTGTAAATACAGTGTGAGAAAGGGAATGAATATCATGGGCCAGGCACAGGCCAAAGCTGCAGGTGGGCTTCTGGCATGGTTTCAGTATTGGTTTGGATTCAGCCTCGACTTGCATTTTCTTTGTGCCACTGTGCTGGCTGTAAAATCAGCAAAACCACAACTTTTGAGTGCACTCTCTGCTAGAAAGGTGTTGGGTGCTTGTTTGGTACTCAGGCAGCTCAAGATGGAATTTGCTGTGGAAATGAAGTAACTGCTTTGTCTCTATTTATATATCCAGTTCTAAATTAGAGAGTACCTTTCATCAAAATATTTTTGCTAGCTAGGTAGAAATTATTTCTCTTAAAACCTTGACCCTATAGCAAGATTGGTACAAATATTTCTGTATCCCTTTTCCTTGGGCATCCTTGAAGGAGGTGATACCACCTCCTTTATTGTGTTTGTCTCTGACTAATGGGAAAATGTCTTTTGCTTTTTATCTAGGAGAGTGCTGCCTCATTGAAAGAAGACAGCAATAACACAGATGATAAAAAAGAGACACAGGAGGAAACTGAGAAGAATTCAGACATTTTGGATGAGCCATCACAAGGTATTTGGTTATTTTTGATGTGCAGCACTACAAAAGTACTTAAGCTAAGTATTTTATATATTAAAAATTCTTCCCTGTGAGGGTGGGGAGGCCCTGGCACAGGCTGCCCAGAGCAGCTGTGGCTGCCCCATCCCTGGCAGTGTCCAAGGCCAGGCTGGATGGGGCTCTGAGCAGCCTGGGATAGTGGAAGGTGTCCAGGGGGCTGGAACTGGATTTTAAAGTCCCTTCTAGCCCAGGCCATTCTATGATCCATGGAAACACTGCGATATCTCCATGCGAATGGAGCAAAATTTATAAATATAGGGATGTTTTGATAACACTTGAGTTTTGTTGACATTTCTATTAATGATTGTTAAATGTGGGGAGATACCAGGACAGATAGGAAAAATGAGTTTGTCCCCACACATATTTTTATTTCTTGTTTATGCTTATGTACGTGTTTATCACGTTTATATAGATCTGTGTGTTGTTATGCATATGGTTATGGGTGAGACACACAATCTTTAGGAATCTGCCAGGCCCTGGGGAGATTTACTTCCTCAGAAAATGATGATTCAAATGCATATCATGGTAGGCATTGGTGTAGTGTGGGGTGGTACTGAGTATTACCTAACTGGGTGCTTAAAGTGAGATACCTGCTCTTACACCTTGTTAAAAGAGGGCTTAATTCTAGGAGATGAAACTGTTTGTCTGTCCCACATGAGTTACAAATTTCTCCAGTGGTGTGTGCTGTCCTTTGGTTTAGTGAGTTTTCTTGTAGCACTGACTTAAATAAAACAACTGCAAACTACTGGCATAATTTAGCTCCACTTTACAGCTTTTTAGAGTTGTCATTTTTTGATGTGGTCTCATTCTCTCAAAGCAAATTTCATAACAATTACAGTAGCTGTTTTTATGGTATTGAACACTTTGTTCTTGATTCCTGTCAACAGTAACTTCTCTCCTCCTGTACCATCCCAAGATGTTTTATGTGGGCTGGTTTGGTCTTTTTACAGAAAATATCCATGGCCATTTTTGTCCACAGCATTTCTGCCTTCTACTAACATTTTCCAATTAATTAAACCTTAAATTCATACATTTCTGTGATATATACATAATTATTCATAGAAAAATAAAAGAATTATCTTTGCAATCTGAAAATTGTGTTTAATGTTAAATCCGTCTTGCTCTTCATAATTATCATATACCTTTCAGCCCACGACCTTTCGGTGCCTTATTTTTATTTGTTTTGATATATTATTTTATTTGCCTCATTTATTTTCATATCAATACAACCTTGCTAAACCTATCCAGAATCTACTGTAGTACTGTGCTTGTGAAATTCTTCTGTGGGTAGTGATGGGACTCATGTTGTCAGTAAATCCTTATTCCTGTAGAAAGCATTTGGAACTGGCTACGAATCCCAAAGCTCAGCACCACATCAAGAAGTGCTTTTCACTGCCCGGCTCTCTGCCTCTGCCCCCAGTTCAGCGATTGCTGAAGAGCACCAGCAGATGGGGCTGGAAGGCTGCAGAGTGGGAAGCACTTGCAGCACGCAGAGTGAAAATCAAGCGAGGTGGGAACGGGGCTGAGTTTGAGCACCAAGTGAGCTCCTGCTGTCTGGTGAATTGTTTAGAGGAGGATGCAGAGCTGCAGGAGGAGCCGAGAGGCAGAGAAGAGGCACGGAAAGTTGTTGATTTGCAGCAGCTGGGGCCCGTGGGGGGTGTGTTCCACATCGATGCTCTGCAGCTGCCACCCCAGGCCCAGGCCGTCAGTGACTGGAGCATGGTGGAGGTGAGTGAGGAGGGGGATCAGCCCCTGAGGCCCCCCCGAGCTGCTCCTGAGGTTTGTCACTGCTGCCACAGGCGCTGGACACGGCTGCTGAGCAGCAAACAAATGAGGCAAGGTTTGCAAAGCATCAGTTTTGCCATGTGAAAGGTAGAAGCAAGGTGGTAACAACAATCACTGCAGGTTCAGCTCCAGGCTCTTCAGGGGGGCTGAGCACTGCAGTCGCTGTGTTCTGGTTTCCCCTGCAGTGCTGACCTACCCCAGATCCCAGTGTGAAGCTGGGAACCTTTAATAAGCAAAATGTCCAGCCAAGCTCAGCCAGCAGGACTGTGGGCAGGGCAAGAGGGATGAGATCTTCATTGCCAGGCCCCTGTGGCCTCTCCTTCCCTCTGAGCAGAGTGGAGTCACACCTGCTTTTGCCTGCAGCTGCTCCTGGTTTTCTGAGGCTGTGGCTCTGTCAAAGAATGGCTGGGGCCCCTAAACCCCTGAGCCTTGAGGGTGCCCTCAGCAGCACAGGAAGGGTTCCAAGGCCTCGGGGTAGCTACTCTTCTGCTGCCTTCAAAGCTGTAGTTGGAAATGTGCAGTGTTAGCAAGCCATTTTAAATGGTGTGTTAAAAACCTTGGCAGTGGTTGGATGAACTCAAAGGAAAAAACCTGCATTTTCTGATAAACCCCATATCTGTCCTTTTCCTCTCTTGCCAAAGTTGCTGGATGTTGGATTGGAGGTGTATCCATATTCCCCAGGAGAGGCTGAAGAGGGCACACAGGCAGCAGTACAGATAACCCTCAGGCTCCCTGACAGTGTGATTTATTTTGAAGTGCCCGTGGTAGCCAGATGGGATCCTGCAGGTATGAGCTTAGGACATGAATTAATTTTAAATTTGAATAGTGGAATTTATACCTGAGGTAGACTATTGTCACAATCCAGCTGTGAAGATAAGGGCCAATTTGGAGCCCAGAAGTAATGGGGGGACTTCACTGGTCATTGATTTGGGGAGTTAAATTTTTTTTATTATTATTACTGTTTTGGTTTTATTTTACTTCAACATTACTGCCAGAAGCCTTCCACGTGCATCTTTGTATTTTTGCATCCTTTTTGTCCAGGCCAGCAGTGGAGAACTGATGGCATCAGCAACATAACCTATGAAGCACAAGAAAAGAGCATCACCTTTGGGATGGGTGCCTTTTATACTGTAGCCCTTCTCCAGGATGCTCACCTGAACCTGCCCTATCAGGCCTGGGAATTGCAACCTACTGGGGTGGATGAAGGACTGTTCACAGTCACTGCAGTCTTTGCAACCATTCAGATACAAATTAAGGTACTGTAAATCCTTTCTTTAATCCAACATTTGCAGTTAAAAAATAATTAGTATCAGTGCCCTGGCAGAAGTGAATTATTATCAGTGTCCCTGATTAGGAATTTG
>VZRR01011343.1:0-50050 GCA_013398015.1 Oreocharis arfaki
GGTAGGTAGCAGCGCGCGTCCAGCGCCGGGCCGCGGGCAGGTGGCGGCAGGACCCTCCCTTGGGGCGCTCGGGACTGGCCGGGACGCGGGTCTGTCCCGCGTCCGGCGGCGGCGCGTCCGGCGGCGGCGCGACCGGCCCCGGCGGGCACGCGGGACGGGGCACCGGGGATTGCGCCGAGCACGCCCTTTTTTGAAGGGCGGCTCCGAACCGTCACGCCAAAGCTGCCAGCGGGAAAGCTCAGGCGGAGCAGCGGCCCGAGGGCTGCGGGTGCTTCTGCGGCAGCGGATCCCGTGCCCGCTCCCGCAGCAGCGCTGCCCGCTCGGGTCGGTCGCTAACGCTTTTGAACGCGCAGGGCTCGGTGCGGTGTGCGGCGCGTGCGTGTGCGGGACAGCCCTGTCCAAGCTCACCGCGCCGGGATTCCCTCTGAGGAAAAAGAGCCGACGGGAAAAACGATCCCGCATGGAGCGCCGGACCCCTCGCCGCCGGCTCCCCTTTCGTGGTTTTTTTGTTTGTTCGTTTTTGTTTGTATCTTTGTTTGCTTTTCCCCCTGATACCGTTAAAAATCGAAATATGAGGAAATGAAAATCCAGAAAATATTCTTTGTGGAGATTCTTAGTGTAACCCATGATATGCCATGACCCTGCCAAAAGAAGGAGTATATTTTGTAATGCTCCCGAAATATTGGTACTTAATGAGCAGGACGAGTGTTAACTTGAATTACTTAATGCTTCTATTTTGTGGGTCTTAAGATGAAATTTCTTTTTATGAAGTTTTCGTAGGGAAAAAATCTTTGAAAGAAATTCGTCACTGTGTTTTAGCTAATTATTTTGGAAAAGGTTTTCAGTAACAGAGCTTATTTGTTTTTGTTCTAGACAGTAGAAATCTGAAAATCTTTGTCGTTAATGCTGAAAAAATTATATATGATTATTTAATTCTGAGATCAAGATAAAAGCTGCTAAGATTTCACAGTGCAGTCAGCGGCGAAAAAGCTGCTCGTTCACATTAATTTTTTATGTCCCTTTCCTATTTTCATGTAAGGATTCGGAGTTCTCCATCACACAGAGCTTCCGTCAAATTATCTTCTACAATTGCGTGGAAAATTAAAGCCCCTGTTTCCGCAGGAGTTTTCATAAATTCTCGCTATAAAAGAACGAAAAAAGAACTCCTCAAAACCCAACGAAAAGGCAGCGCTGAGCGGCGGGACCGGGAAGCAGAGCGAGAGCCCCTAGCCCTGCACCCGCAGCAGTAATTCCAGCTTTGTTCATGGGCTTTTACTCGCAAATATCACACTAAAGGTTTGTTGCTTCTCTCCGTGTGCGTATACGAGCACTGCGCCCGATAATTGTTATCCCCGCTCCTGCTCCGAGAACAATTCGATGAGGTGTTATATAGGTTTATATAACGCTTTTAACGAAAAACGAAATGCAATTAAAACACCCACGCGCAAAACCATCGCAGAAATAAACCCAAACCAGACTAAGCAGCCCCACCTCCCAGCGGCTTCCTTCGAATTCTCTTTTTATTTGCAAGGCAAATCTCTTTGTTTTGAGTTAATTTTGAGAGTCGAATAAGAAACGCAGCCGGCCCCAATCCTTCCCAAAAGAGCCAGGAGGAAGGAAACATCGGGATAACTAACAACGGCCGAGCCCTCTGCATCGACTGCCCCACCGGCCGCCGGGACGCACCGCTCTGTCCCTGCTCCTGGCCAGTCGGTCCCGCCCGGTGCACGCGCACGCGGGTACCCGGCGCTGCGGGAGAGCAGCGGGGCCCCAGTCGTGAGCGGGACAGAACGGAGCGTAACCCGGGAGGGCCACGGGCGTCTCCGCACGAGGGAAGGGGGGCGCCGGGCGTTCTCCGCATAAGCGTGCGGTGCCGGCGGACGCGTGGGTGTCTGTGCAGTCTGTCTGTGCACATTCCCGGCTGCCTGGACGCGTCTTTTCCCCAGTACCGACGGGCACCGCCCGCTCTCCTGCTGAAGTGGACACGACCAGTAAGGTGCCCGGAGCTCCGCAGGCTGCGGTTCGGTGCGGGACGTGCGGCCCACTCGTGCGGCGAGTGCTGCCCCGCGAGGTGTGCGGCCGGACCCGCGCGTGCAGGGCTGCCCTCGGGCGGGGGGGCGGTGCCGGCGCGGCCGGGCCGGGCTGACCTCGGCTCGGCCGGGCCCGGTGCNGCGGGGCGCAGGGCGGCGGGGCAGACCGGACCGGGTGCTGTGTAGCGCGGAGGCGGCGGAGTTTCCCACCCCTGGACGGGCCGGACAGGCCTCCAGTCTCGCGGTGAACCGCCGCCGGCCCCAGCTCTGCGGCACCACGGCAGCGGGGCGTGGGGGGAGCCCCTGGGCAGCCGAGTGCCACCGGCTCACTGTGTCCTGTTTTTCTTCACCCACAGCCGGACTCTGCAACTCGCTGCCCTGCGGAGCCCCGGTCTTCCCCGCTCGCCAGCGGCCGACGCCGAAGCATCGGTGCACGGAAAAAGGCCCGTGGCGGGAGCGTTCGGGGAGCCGGGGCAGCAGGCTGCCGGCACGGCGGACGGCTGCCTAGCTTTGGTCACCGGCACGGAGACCGGCGGGCGCCCCTCGGGCGGCCTCGCTGCCGGTTGTCCACGGAGCTCCGTATGCTTCCCACAACCGGGCGCTCCCCAGATAGGCTCTGCAAGCCTGCAGCTCCGACCGAGCCCCCGGCGGCGGCTCCCGCTGCCCGGTGCCTCCACGCCTCTGTGCCTCTGCCCCCGGCCGCCGTCGTGCAGGGCAGTCCCACGACCTGGCCGCGTTGGCTCGGTAGCCCTAGCGGAGCAGCCCCGGCCCGGGAGGAGCCGCCGCCGGCGGCGCACGACGGTGACTGATCCAGCCCGCGCTTCCCCCCTCGGAAGGATGGATGTGAACGAGCTACTAAGTGTAGTTACTAATAACAATAACAATAAATTATCGGACTGTTGCTCAGTAATGCAAACAAATGTTTCGTGAGCCACGAGGAGTCTCCCCGTGCCTCGCAGCAGCCCCACCGGGACCGGCCCGTCTGACGACCGGCTGTTCCCCGGCCCAGGGAAAGGACCCTGTTCGCCCGGCGGCCTCACGGAGCAGGTGACAAGGGCCAGTGATCAGGGCCGGGGCCAGCCAGGGCGGCCGATAGGGAAGGTGGTGCCGGCAGTATCGGCAGAATGCGGTCGGAGGCCGCGCGGCGTGAAAAGCGGCGAGGACCGAGCCGGTATTTTAATTAAGCAGAACCTCTTTGATATAGGCCGCTTGATGCTATCTATCTCTGCGCTCTGTTCCCGTCACGACAGCATTTGGGTAGAAAAATTGCTGAGCGAGGCGGGTCAGGCAGGGCGTCGGGGCCGCGCCGAGAAGCCGGAAAGCCCCAGGGAGCGGCGGGCGCTGTGCAACGCTGGGAGTCCTAACCCCGCCGCGGTGCGGTGCCGCTGTGTGCCTTTTCGGGGGGCCTGGAGGAACGGGAGCCAATTTACCATGATTAAAGGCACAGGCGAGGAGGCGCCACGCATTTGCATGCGCCTTCATCTTCCCTAAGTGGATTTTTGAGGGCAGCGCGGCAGACAAGCTCGGGCTCCGCATCCTCTCCGCCGATGGAGCGCCCGTCCGGACGGCCTCGTGGCATGGAGGGGTCGAGCCCCCCGCCCGCCCCAGAGAGCCCTAGGACCGGGCTCGGCACCAAGGCCCGACGCGGAGCAGCTCTGCCACCCGGCCCCTCCTGAGGCGACCGGCGGCTCCGTGCTGTGCCCGCGACTAACCCGGCGCCGGGCACGACCCACACGGGCTGCGCCCAAGGTGGAGGCTGCTCCTCAGCCTCATCAGGCCCCCGGCTCTCCCTGCCCGCTCTCCCGGCTGTAGCGCGGGCCGTGTTACTGGCGTAGCCCCGTCCCTCACTCGCCCTGAGCCGCACGACCCAGCGGGCCGGGCAGGCGGCGGTGGCCCCGTGAGAACAGCGGGAGCCTGGCTCGGGTCCGGCTCAGACCGAACTCAAGCGCTCTCGCTCCGGCCGCTTGCCGGGGGCAGCGACCCGATGCGGCGGGCGCGACGAGCCCGGCTGGCAGCAGCGTGTCGCGCACATGTGCCCCCGCGGCGACCGATGCCAGGTGCGAGGCTGGGGGCAGAGTTTACCGCCGGTCTCTGACGGCTCCGCGGGTTTCCCAGCCCAGGGGGTGTGGGAGGGGTCCTTTCCCAGTTCAGGGCAAATACCTTCGTTTCACTGGGAAATTTAACCTCTCCTTGGAGCTGGATCCATTATACGGGTTTAATATCCGCTCTTTTACAGCTCAGTGTTGTAAAAGGCAGCAGCCAGGTCTGTGAACTCTGACATGTGCACCCGGGGGGGGGACGGTGGGGGTGGAAGACGACAGGACCTGACGGCGCAAGGAACGCCTGCGAGCGCAGCCTTTCATCTGCGTAGCCTCTGCACCGGCCCCGCCGGCCGGAGCGGGCCGGGGGCGGCGGCGCCCCCCACCCGTGCTGCCCACCAGGGCCCTCGGGGCCCCTACCGCGGCCGCGGGGTTCGGCAGCCTCCGAGGCGCTGCCGGGGGTCTGGCGGTGCCCCACCGCTCCCGGGGAGCGCTCTGGGCCGGCGAGGCAGAGGCTGTGCCCACGCCGGTGGCCTTCCCCTCATAGACACTCGGCAGGTGCCCCTGGAGAGCGGGCGGAGGCCGAGAGGACCAGCGAGTCGGTCCGGGCGCTGCCTGTCCCGGGGCTGTCCCAGTCGGCGGGGCGTGCTCCCGCACAGACGCGCTCCTCAGAGCCGCGTCTCCCGCGCTGGCGTGAGCGGGGCAGTGCGACGGAGGGACGGGAAAGGACGAGGCCACCCAAATCTTCTGCTTTTTCTCCCGAGAATTTCCAGGTGCGTGGAGTAGCCCGGGCGGGGGCACCGGGCCAGGGCTGTCCGCGGGGCACGGCGAGCGCTCGGCGCCGGCCGGGTGGCGTCGAGAACGGGGCGGGAGCCCGCTCCGCCGGTTCGGCAGCTGCGCCAGGCTACCCGGCAGGATCCCGGCACCCGCGGGACCCGCCGCCCCCCGAGTAGTATCTACGGCTCCCGATGCGGGAGGGCTGCCCGTGCCGAGCGGCGCTGCGAGCCGTCGGGCCGGGGCAGCGGCGAGAGCGCCCATTCGGCTGACGAGCGCCGCGGGACCGCTCGCCAGATGGAAGCGGGCTCCCGCCAGAGGGCCAGCTCCTCCTCGGAGGAGGGAGTTGGCCGCTCCTCTGCTTTTCCGAGGCGCTGCGGGATCGGTTCTGTAGGTTTAATCGAGGAACCTAAATACAGCTCGATTTTCAGTGGAAAAAAAAAAAAAAAACAACGAGGAATCGTTTCCTTTTGGTTCTGGGAGGCCTCTCCATTATGACTAAGTTTTCCCCCGCCGTACCGAGGGGAGTGCGGGCCGCGGACGCCCCGAGTCGCTCTCTTTCTCCCACCGGGGCCGCACAGAGCCCCGCGTAAGGCCAGTGAAGCGCGTGGGCCAGGCAGGACCGCTCAGACATCGCTTCGCCGCCGCGCCCTTTGCGCGCCCACGCAGCGCCGCTACCCCGGCGCTTCTTGAAGAGAGACTTGAAAAAACGCGTTTGGGAGGAAGAGGAGAGGAGATGAGAGGAGAGGGCTCTGCCTGCAGACGGCGTCGCTTTTATGTAAAGATATGAACAGCAGGAGCTGCAGTCAGGGGTGACGGCGTTGCAGTGGCTGCTGAGGCTCTCCGGAGCTGCCTTTGTCAGTAGAAAATGATCACGAACAACGGGAAATATCAGAAGCCGCGCGAATAAGCAGCGCTGCCCTGAGCGGAGCGCTCCGCTCTGGTTTGTATTAGCGATTATTGTGCTGTCATTGAGGAATGCAGGGGTGGAAGGATTTGCTTCGGGACTCGAAACACACGCGGTACAAGAGAGAAGCAAAATGCTGCAGCCCGCGTGCCTCGCAGAAAGCGGGGATAACGCTGAGCAAACCCCGAGAGAGGCTAAGGGGGAGCCGTCCCTCCTACCCCCCCAAGTCGAGCCCAGTGCCGGGGGCCGCTCCTGCCCCGCTCCCCTCAGACCCTCTTGCTCTCCAGCACTCGCGCCTGGCAGCTCGTCTCGCCGAGCGGTGCGTGATGCAATTCCCAGCGTGGGATTCCTCACCTGCTGCCAGCTGATCGCTCGGAAGACGCACGTGAGGCTGCAGGCTCTTCTGGCAGCGTTTCCTTGTCCTCTCTCCTTTTCTTGCGTATCTGAGTTACCTGACATGCTAGGTGCTGGCATGGCGAAACCTGGAGCGGTTCTTGGAGAGCTCCGGGACCCGAGGGCTGTCTCACCCCGCACCGGCTGCCCCGGCCGCTGCCCGCACTCCTGTCGGCGGGCATGGAGGAACACGGCCAATTTTTTCTCCCATTATCAACAAGCTCAGCTTATTGCTTACTATTTCTGTTTATCTCTAGACGTAAATTTATATAAACTCAGCCTTGGCATCGAATTGTTGAGGAATCCCTTTCCCAAGGTCTTTTCCTGAAAGAACCCCTCTGATCCCGCGGCTAAAAAGTTGTCAGGAACAATAAGCACTTTCACCCTCAGCCTCAGTTAGTCAAGGACAGATGAGTCCATATGACACCCCTTCGCGCACCACAGACTCGCTCATCTCAGAACCAGGGACCTGCATATTTTTCGCTGGAGTCGCGGTGACCGATTCTGCCTTAATCGAGGCGTTTCGGTATCTTGTGGCTCCGCGTGTGACAAACGGGGAGAAAGAGTCAGAGGGCGATGGAGCCCCATTCCTCGTCCAATTTTGGCTTTGCTCTTCCCGTAGGGATTCCCTGGGTGTTTCTGAAGTTCAGTATTTGCATAACAGACGGGGAAAGATGTTCGCCAGGAACAGACAGGTTATGCGACACACGCGTGCCCGAACAGTCACATTTACTACAGATTGGAGCATCCTTCCAACCTGGGTGAAAGGGACTGTAAAGAGAGAACTGAAAGATTGGATTGAGAATTTCAAAGTGTGATTTTCGGTGTGGTCCCTGTGGATATGAACACACTCGCGTTTTCAGTGGCGGTCACCTGAAAGCTCAGTCGGGGTCAGCATACCACCCTCGCGGGAATGATCTTACGCTTTAGAAGAAGCGAGTTCCGTAGCAAAAACTCTGATTTGTTCAATCACTTGCCCACAGAGAACGAGTTCCGTGCGTGCTCAACCCCTCATCGTTGCTTAAGCCCGATTTAGGAAACAAAAAAACCCCCCAACCCCTCAGTCCCAAGCAGCCCATCATATAATTTGATCGATAAGTGCATTTACACTCCTGATTCTGGCTGCAGCAGTGCGATTGAGGCAGAGGGGCACTACAGCACAGCACAGGCTCCGCTCTACGGCCGCGGACGAGCCCCGCACCGGAACCAGCCCCTCTCCGCAGCCCGCACCGCTTCGCCCGGCTCGGGGCCCCGGGGGCGCAGAAGGGGAATTAACAGCAGGAAAGGCAGGAGAGAGCCGGCCTGCCCCGCTGCCCGTGCGGGTTCCGCACCTTCCCCCAGTGGAGGCTCCCGGCGTGCAGAGCCCCCGCTCAGCGGTGCGGGACCCCGTGCAGCTCCGGTCCTGCCCCGGCTACCGAGACAGTATCTGGTGGGACAGACACCGAGCTCAGATTCTTAAGTATCAACAGCACACGAGCTCCTGGGTCTTAATTTTTATAAGTGTCAAGGAATAAACCCATTGCTCATAAACGTACGGGCAGACCGAGTATGTTGATGGGTTTGTGTATGAAGGTTGCAAGACTGCTCCGGAGGCCAATGCAACCCGTCAAAGCGGCGCCCAAGCCCCATTTTCCTCAGCTATGAAAGCTGGTGAAGGGAAAGGTGAGGGGGGGTCACTTACTCAGGCTCCCTCTCTAGCACTGGGGAATCTCGCCGCAGAGCACACGGAGGGCAGGGTTCCCCCCCGAGCTGGTTGCCAGCCACCAGCACACACAGACAGCCGGCAGCGCCTTCGGAATTTCGTTTCTGACACCTTTTACGCTAGAGAATATTCACACTGCCTTTGTGTGGGAAGCAGGAGTTGCAGTCAAAAAATGCTAAGAAATTAGTAAAATAATGAATTTAAACAAGACATTAATAAGATACAGTGAGTTATTGATAAGATATTAAAATGCTGCTGTTGAATTGGAAAAAACAGGTGTGAAGCTTGTACGATTTTGAATTTTCAAGCTCAATTCCACGAAGAAGATGAAGAAACATTGCACGTTATCATTCTGTCGCGAAGTCCTAAAGCATCTTTGCTGCCAGAGCAGGAGATATAGAGGGCAAAATACGGTAAAGATGAAGAAGAATTTTCAGGGTAACATTTTGTTTCCTTGTGGCAGGTGAAAGACACACAGAACAGTTGCTGTTGGTGGTTAAACAGAGTTTTCAGCACCGTGAGATATGTAGCTGAAAACATCGTGTCCTCGAGCAAGAATGTGCACTTCTAAAATACAATTATGTTGGAAAAATAGCATTTTAATTTCAATTATAGTTGTTTTATGGGAGACTGATGTGAACTGCTAAAATGTTTATAATGTAGCTCAACAATAAAAAACCAAATATTAAAGAAATGTGTATCACTGATCATATTTGATTGGCATGCTGTATTAATTGCAAGACTTTCACCTCTGAGACTGCTGTTCCAATCCTGAGAGTGTCCGGGAAAAACAATTTCAACGTTGTTTATATATTCTAAAATCATATAAAGTCAAGTAGGGATCTTAAAAAAAAAAAAAAAAAAAAGATTAATTTCACTGCAATGAAATACTTTAAAAGGAGCATCTGCTAACACATACATTTTAGTCACCATCCTACAACACCAACCTGGAATATTTACAGTCCACATTACAGCTACCACATGCAAATTCTGTCTGTTGGATCCGTAATTTGGAATGAAGTAAAAGATGTTACCCGAATTTCTCCGAGACCTGCATGTCTCCAGCAGGTGGAGGCAGGAATGCTGCTCATTGTTAGTGAATTAATAGAAATAAAATAATCAACGAGGGGAAGCTGGTTCTGGTAGCACTAAGCCAAGGTGCTCAAAATCCATCGCTAAGCTTTAGAGAGCTTATAAGAGCAGGTTAAAAGCACGGGATCTTAAACCATCCTTTATTTTCACTCCTAGTGGCTAAAGCAGAGGGTCCTTTCTGGTCACATTTGTAAGTTTTCTTTGCAGTGAGAAAAAGAATTTTCTTAACCTTAAAGCATTGCTAAGGATGTGCCTGTGTGCAGGGAAAAGCCAAACTTCTCTCCACTGAGTATCCCAAGTGGATTCTGCACAGACTGAGCGGAGATATCCCTGAGCACGGAGCCAGAACCAACATTAATACCTGAATTTCCAGGGCAGGCTTCTGGCTCTAGCACGGACCCCATCCCCTCCAGCCGTGGGCACCTCACATCCCAGCACACCCAGAAGCAGGGAGGTGCCAGGGCCTTCTCCTTTCTGTGCCGGGAAGAGCACACACGGCTCTGCCAGACTCTGACGGCACCAACAGACTGCGGGAGAGGAGAGCGGAGCTCTCTGCCGAGGGAAGAGCATTCCAACTCGTTCCGTAAGGAAAGGATGGAAACAAAGAGAGGATAAGCCATTAATTTAGAGCCTGAAGTCCTTCAGTCAAAGCACCTCCTTGGCCCTTAACCTTCCACCGAGCGTTAGGGCAGCCCCTTGCACAAGAGCGGAGCAGAACGAGCCGGCACTCCCGGCCACAAGTGCTAACGCGCAGGGACGAGGGGCAGCACAGCAGCCCAAGCCCTGCAGCCATCTCCTCCTCCAGGCCTCAGCCCTCTCCTTGCTTGTCCTGGGGCTGCATCCATGTGACCAAGCCCGTGACAGGTCACATCAGCTGCCTGATGAGGAATCTTGAGCGAGATCCCACAGCATCACCAGTGCGCTGATTTAGGTAAATGAAGACAATCAGTTTACAAAGAACAAAGGTGTGTTTGCAGTAGAAACACTAACATTTGAAGCACCATCTCAATGCAAGAAACAGCCCCCATGTTAAAATGGGAGTTGGAATAAATGAATCTGTGCTAGGGTAATATTTTGAACTGTAACCCCTATTTTAGTCTATTCTACATGTTCTATGGCTAAGCATTTTATGTGATTTGGATACAACTCCGCTGGTACATTAAAGTTTATTGGCCTTGAAAACAATGGCTGCATCACTACTGATAGAAGACTTGGTGTTACACTGTCAGTGCATATTATATTTGATCTCAGTCTTAAATAAAACTCAGACCTTTGGACTCCATACTGAGTTGGACTTCAGCCTTTTCCTGTAATTATTTGGTGTCTTGTTAACATTTTATGAGCACATCTGCTTAAATAAACTTACTTGATGTGCATTTGTCTTGGCCGTAGCCTTCTTCATAGGATGGATGTGCTTTTCTCTTTATCTTTTAAAAGAAATCAAAATAAAGCTGAACAATGGAACTGCAAGGGGAATAAATTTAAATACAGTGTTTGTTTCACTTAACAACAATACAATACAGTTGAAATCAAATAGATCTGACAACATTATTTATGAGGATTTAATATTTATGTGCTATGTGTAGAATATTCGGATAATTACAACAGTAAAGCGTTGCTTTTTTTGCCAGTTGCCTTGACTGATTGACATTGGAGCACCATAGGCACAATGTGTTTGTAGAAATGGACTGTAGAAAAGGCTGGAGTTTTAAATCTTTTTTAAACCACAATTCTATGCTTTTTATTCACCTTCTGAATACTTCCAGAGGAATAGAATATTTTAATATTTTTTTCCTGTTCGCATGAAAAGATCTTACTCATTTTTTTCTGTCTCTGCATGGTCACAGCACAAGGAGAAGTGGCATGGGAAGGAGGAGGCCTGGCCAGCCCTTCCCAGCCACTTGCCCAGGGGTCTGTGAAGGGAGAACACACTTCAGTCCTCCTGCTGCCATGGTCCTCCTTCCCCAGATTTCCTGCAACCAAGGGGCCCCACATACACCCCCCCCCCCCAATACTGCATCAAGTATTTATTAAACTGCGCAGATTGTGTGCTCTCTGTACCTCTTTAAAACATCTTATTAATCTCCTTTGCATCTGTTGGTACCTTTGGACATGTACTAAAATTGTTGTGTGAGAATTCAGAGCTGCCTGCCAACTTCTGCCTCGAGTGTCCTGCCTGGGGAGTGATGCTGGCCTTGTCACACCCAGTGCAGCCCCAGGAAGGGACAAAGACAGGTAAGAGCAGAGGAAGATGAAAATAATGTTAAGTAATTTGTCTTTCTCAGCTCTTCCCAAACGAAGCATTCCTGGTAAAGATTTAAACCTCAGATGCTGAAAATAAAACAAATGCAGAAACAGAAAGAACTGGACTAAATTACATCTTTCTCCATCGCCTTTCTCCATGTGATGCTTAACAGAACTTGGAGAGATGTATTCATTGACCACTAGAATGCAGCAATTTCAAAATAAACAGCATTTTCACATGGCAACATTCAGCATGAGTTAAACCCAATCAAAGACATTAAACAAGGGAATAGTTTCTGAGAGTTGCAGTGAGGGTTCAATATGGTGTCATTCATCTTTTCCTGTTCCAGCTGCAGCAACTGCCCCTCACACAACCTGCTTGAACTGCTCGAGGTGTGCAGGTGCTGATTGTCCCTGCCCTGCTCTGACCAGCCATCCCCTGCTCCCAGGGCCAAGACAACTTCCACCTGGCACAGGGTCACTGGGACATTGGGGAAATGCTCTCCTTGATATTGCTGGGCTCCCACCTGGACATTCACCCACCCCAATACCAGGGTTCTGGAGCTGGCCAAGACAGAGCAGCCAGCACGAGATGGGACAGCCCGGGGCGGGGGGAGGGGGGCAGTTCTACCCCCTCAGTGAGGCACAGCCCAAGCAGCACAATTCTGAAGAACCATCAGGTCATCCTGCACCAAAACCAGAGGCTGTTGTGAGTGCTCCACTTGAGGTTTTTTCCATTTCTCCTGGTTAGTAAAGTGTTTCCCCCAAAACACAGATACAAACTGTCTCACACCCAGCCAGCACATATTCCAGAATGTGCCTTGGGCAAAATGTTCTCATTCCAATATCCATTGCAGCAGAATTTGCTGAGCATACACCACCTCCACAGCTCGGGGAACTGTGTGGCCCATGCTTAGGGAAGGCAGCCTTACATTCACTAGCCACAGTCTGCTCAGACCAGAGGGCCTCAGAACAAGCTTGTGCCAGCCCACTGCAGAGCATGAATGTCACCTTCTATGTACCTCCTGCTACTGCTGACAAGAGGGCAGCGTCTCTGGGGAAGCCCTGGACAGTGGGTGATGGCACCAGTGCTGCACCCTCTCTGAATCTGCTGCCCAGCAACAACATTCTGAGCGCATCCTTGGGGATGCTGAGGATAACTCCTGCCCAGCTGAGTAACTTCTCAGGACTCACAGAAGAGGAAGGAATATTTCAATGCTCAAAACCCTGTTCCCACCCTCCCAGATTACTCTCCTCATCTCTCACTTCCCAGAAAAATAATACAACTATCCTCTCTCCCACTGTATACTTCATCCCCCAAGATAAACTGCCTCCAACTTGTTACTTTTCCAAAAGTCAGTTTTCCACCGGGTATTGTGCTGGCAGAGATACACACAATTATTCCCTGTATTACCTTCAAAGCATCAGGAACTAAATGAAATTTTTTTCTTAATCGAGTTAAGTCAAGCGCTAAACCTGCACCGTGGGAGAAATGCTGCCATCCTCAAATCTTTCCTTTCTCGCTTGGCTCCATCTACTGCTGCCGCCGCAGATTGCACACGGCTGAGGCACCGGCGCTGCTCTGCTTGCCACCAAGAATCGTTTAAAGGTTAATTCTTCAAGAGATTAGGAAAAAATCTGCTATGAAGGAAAAGACAAGTGCTTGTGTGTGTTTACCCCGCGGGGTTTTTACATCAGAAGTGTGAAGTAGGATAATCCAGTGGAAAGTGAGCTGCTTCTCGCTGAAAAGCATTTTGGAGCCAGTTTAATAACCCACTATGAGACCACACATCAAAATTGTATTTATTTAGGGAGCTAATTGAAACGGAGCCTGTAAGGAGGAGCCGACATCAGAAGCGAGATGCAGTTAAGATCAGAGAGCGGGCGGTGTTTGTGGGCAGAGAGAGCGAACAGCGAGGCCAGGGCTGGTAGCCCTCACCCAGGCAGCGTTCCCACTGGGCGGGGTGGGCTGCCATCAGGAGCTGGTTTGTCAGGGGAAGGCTTGTTTGCTCAAGCCTCTGGGTAATTTCCCTGAGCAGTGATACAGGTCTGCTTCCACCAGCACTGGCACTCCGTCTGGCCCTGCTTCTTCCAAGTGCATTCTCTGTTGTGCCAAGAACGTGACCACAGAGCCACGCTGTGCCCCCTCCCACACCACCAGGCAGAGCAGTGATGGCATTTCACATTTGGTTTGACTGAACTAATGATTGGGATTGTTTGACTGGCATTTTTTGGTCTGTACTGAAGGACATTGTAAGGTTGCTTTTACCAAAGGAATAAAAAAGGAAAGTCAGATTGGAAAAGCCTGTCATCGTTTAAACTTCAACAAGCATTTTCAGGCAAAATGCTGAAATTCTTTTTCAGTGAAAAGCTTCAAACCAGGTTCTTAAAATCCACTCAGGTGGCTTGAAACCACTAATAACAATAAATGAAGTTTGAGATCCTCCTGCCTTTAGAGCAGCACGAGTGGCACTGTCAGCTCTGGCTGTGAGTGCAAGGACTGGAATCTCAGTGCAGGGAACCTCCCTGAGGGCTCCTGGAGCAGCAGTTCTAAGGGCAACATTGAATGCCATGATGCCTGAGATAAAACCACAATATTGTACATAGGAAGGAGTCATAGTCACTTATTTAAGAAAAAAACAAGTAAAAATGCCATGAGACAAAGCTCATTTTGCCTTTTATTCTCACTTTGAGCTGCATTTTGCCTTTTATTCTCACTTTGGAACGGCACTTTAAGGCTCATATTTCAGAGAATTTAGTTAAAAACCTTTAAGGTGAAGCAGCCAGTGTCAACCAGTTCCCGCTGCTGTGGTCCACTCCTCGCAGCATGGGGCAGATACTCCAAAGTAAAACTTACTCATGCTAAACTGATAGTGCAAGTAGAGAAGTCTTTTCCCTTTCGGTTTAAATGAATCCTTGCCACTTAAGTTCATGTTTATTTTTATAATATGGACTCTCTGTCATTTATTGCTCCCAAAGCGACGCCAAATACCATGATGGTTATGAGTGAACCTGGGAATATACTTCTGAATTGCTTGTGATTTATCCTGGTTCTGATGCATGTAATAACACAGCTCTTCTGAAGCCTCTTCAAGGCTATTAATTATTAATTTCTGTACTTTGCGTTCCACCACGTGACAGTTATTGTGGCTGTGGGTGGGAATTACTGTGTCTGTGTTCCCTGGTAACAGCATTGTCATTGGGAATTTCATCTTTCAGGCTAACTGCTGAATGGCTTTGGAAGAACTTTAACCTGTGCCCAGAAGGGAATATGTGCCATTTAAAACAAGAGCCTTTGCAGGATCAGGATGCTGGGGAATGCAGAGCCCAAGGGGGAAGGTGAGACCAACAGGACCTGTGAAGACACATGGTGGAAGCAGATGGGCAACTTGCTCTGCAAGCGTGCAGCACGCTTTCACCTTCCGAGTGGCCTCGGGCTGTGCTGTACCCCTTACTAAAGGTAACACGAGAATAGGATGGCCCTACATACAAGCAAATTTTCATTCCTCACTGCCAGTTGCCAACAGCTTTAACCTCATGTAACTCCTTGGAGAAGCCAACAGATCCAAACAAGTAACAGTCTGAGGGTGTCTGTGTGCCCACCTGTGCTGGAGAGATCTCCCACCATACTGGACAAGCAGTGCACACCACAGAGCCCTTGTCCTCCCCAGCAGCACAGGGCCCTGGCTGTGGCAGAGTCTGCATTGCCCACGGGCTAAATCGGGTCTGTGGCTCTGTCCTGCTCTGCCTCGTGCAGCCAGCTTCCCTTGTGAGAGTCCCACCCTGGACATGCATCCTACCAGGATCCCTGTGCCAAGGATGCTGCAGAACTGGGTCCATGTGCAGGACCTCCAGCAGTGACCAGAGGAGAGCCTTCCCTCCCCCCTTCCTGCTCAGTTACTAAATCTGTTTAAACTAGGGGAGAGGGGTGAGGAAGTGAGACCTTTTGGAGAAGTCACATAGATGTTTGTTTTCCTTGGGGGTTTATATCAACACTGGTCTTGACATTTTGCCTCTTATTATGTGTGGCTCTTTAAAAGGTGAAATAATATTTTCTTTTGCTTGAGAAAAGGACAAAGTTCAGACAAGGCGCTCAACCCCAAATCATTTTCTTCTTTCCCAACAGTTTACACATTGTCTATGCCATGGCTCTGCATAAAGCACCACTCTGCAAACAGCAGAGTAGCAGGGATACCCAGCTCCCCCAGGTCCACCGAGCCCACCTGTCCCTGGCACCCTGCACTGCTCCATGGGCAGGGAGCACCCCACAAGCCTACCCCAGAATGCAGGTGACTGACTCCAACAGGTCTCACAGTGCCTGCCCGTGGACCCTGGTGTCACCTGGCAGAAGCCCATTGCCAGTTCAGGCTGCTGTGCACACCCAGAGCTGGGAGGAGGCCCCAGCCCGAGCAGCATCGCCTGTGCCCTGCCCAGCGAGAGCCTCCTCTGCCCTCCTCAGCCATGGCCTCCGGCCCCGTGCCTGGCAGGGAAGCAGCAGCAGCAGCAGTCTTCTGACAGAGAGGAGTCAGGCATGAAATTTGTGCTCCTAAACAGGAGTCCCAGGACCAAGAGGAAGCCTGCCTTAGCCCATACTGATGTTTAATTAGGGTCAATCAGCTCACGTGGGTCTTCCTGGGTTTTTAGTAGATCACGTCTTCTAAACCCACTGGAAACTCATCAGCGCTGATGCTTGGGGAAATAATGTGCTTTCTACTTAGAAAACTGGGCTTGATTCTTAGTAGTGTAAAGTCATAGTTCCTTTTTGGATTAGATAAAGTCAATCACTTCAACTGCTCTTTGCAGACAGATTTTATTTCATGAAAGATGATGGAATTTGGGATTGATTACATTCAGTAGAAAGTAAATATCATTAAAATAATACTTAAATTGCAACATACTAATTGCTATAGATACAGATCATGGGGTTATAAGCACAGTAAATCACTTGTTTGTGGAATTCTTTTACCCCAATATTTAATTGGAACCCAATAAATCCTCATCATGTAAAATCAAATGAAAATAGACCTAAATAATAATCTGCAAACTTCTGGTAGGAAAATGGGATTTTTCTGTAACACACGCATTTCTATTTTAGACAGGTCTTTTTGAGTGTCAGAGAGTCTTCTAGCAATATCAGCCCATAAAACACATATCAACAAAAGGTTTGAAAATGTTTTATAGAGTCACATAATTGTTAGTGATAAGAAATGAAGACTGAGCCACACCATGCTCCTGAGGTGGGATGGAGAGGTTGCCCACAGTGATGTAACCTGCCCGGGCGACTCTGAGGTACTGACGCATTACCATTACCTCAAACCAGCTGTCCAAATGCTCTAGGACATGCCATGGACCTCTGACCCACAGGTGAAGAGGGAATGAGTACAAACTACAATTCCCCAATTATTTGGAGGTGAAATGTGACACTGGAGTTAGTGCTCCCCAATCAGGTTAACAAGTTAGCTGAAACTTTATCTTTCTGTACTTAAATTACTGGGAAATCATCTTGCTGCCCTGATGGAAGAGATACCAATCATCGCCTGTTTGCCAAAGGGCTGCAGGGTCGGCCACTGCCCATGACCAGGCGCTGCAGCTGCGGCTGCCTTGGGCATGGTCCTGGCTGCCCTCAGCCTCCAGCGCTGCCACAGCTCACACTGTGCCCTGCAGGCTCCTGCCTCGCACACGTGGGGATGCAGCAAGCAGCAGGCCCTCTCTGTTCTCGAAGCCACCTAAGCCATCATGTCTGTCAGACATTTGCCTACAGACATCAGGCAGGTTGCTGCCAAGTGAGAAGCTAACGAGAAGCCAGGAGCTCTCCGCGTCTCCAGCACCTCCCCGCTGCGGGTGCAGGGCAGCCGGCTGAGCTCAGGAAGGGCTGGTGGAACCGGGAGCGCTGCCCCAGAGTGTCCAGCTGCAGCTGCAGCTCTGCTGGGGCCCAGAGCCGAGGCACAGACCCTGGTGGGCACAGCCTTGCCCCCACACAGAGACCTGGGCAGAGCTGCAGTGGCAAACCATGGGTGCTCCCAGACCCTTTCCCCAAGAGCTGCTCAGGGGCCCTGTCAGAGCAGTGATGGTATTCTGGTGGAAGGCTGATGCTTCTCTGGATTTAACAGCTTAAGATAAATATGGTGCATGCTGTCAGGGTAAGATTTATCCTTTCCTTTCATTCTACCAGCTGTCAAACGTGTTTGATTTTTCTCAAGCTTTGAGTGTTGCAGGAATTTAGCCAATAAATACAACTGATGATGATTTTCACTTTAGTTTCAAGCATCTGCCATTCATAATGAAGCCTGATTTAAAATGTAAGAAGATTATTTTTAGTTTTAAAATGTGTCAGAGCTTTGTTGCAAAAGATGGTGTGAGACATGAGTAATTAACTTTTTTAAAAAATCAAGGTATATCAAACTCTATAAAGCAAATGTGGGAATCCTCCCCAGAGCTCTGCCTTGGCTGTGATGTATCCGGTGTGCAGAGCATGATGTCACAGCTGTGCTGCCTGTGGGACAGCCAATTCTTTGGCTCTCGTTGAACTTCTGTGCTTTTATCCTGTCGTACTGGCAGTGAGTTACAAGTTAGTGATTCCCTGCCCTGTGGATGACTTCAGCATAGGGTCAGAGCCTACAGATCCTTCAGAAAGCAATAGGGGAAATGCAAGAGCAGCTCTCCAGGTGGTGGCAGGAGTAGACAGGACTGTTGAAATTCAGTTTTCTCTCTCTCCATGAGGTTCAGTGGCTCTGTGCGTGGAGAGTGGCTGCTCTCCCTGCTCAGCTGGGGCTGTGGAGATGCAGCTTTTGCATGGCATAACACCTGTCAGCATCACATGCACACACAGCCAGTGTGTTCCCAGTGGGAACCTTCCCTGAGCCCTGCTGACATCTCCCCACAGCAATACTGGGGCCCACGGATGTGTCTCTTCAGCTCCATGTGCACAGGGTAGGTGTTAAAAAGGGCTTTTCCCAGAAACTGTGTGGCAGGTAGGAAGCAGTGTCACTGAGCAGGGACTGACTCTCTAACTCTCCATCTGTGCCAGAAGCCAGTGGGCAATCCTGTGGAGTGGTCATCCCATGAGGGGACATAGGACATGCTGGGACGAGACAGAGGGAGGTGTTGAAACTTGAACAAGCTGGTGTGGCTGAAGCTGGTGGTGGCTGCTCTTGTGCCTGTGTCACTGTCAACTCCTGAGTGTTTAGTATATGGAGATGCAGACAATGAGGATCAGAGGTTTGAGGAATTCCCTTGATTTTACCCACATTAACCACCTCTAATCTCATGGAGGGAATTGACATTGACAGGACTGAATTGTCTGATAATAAATTTATCAAGATATTAATGATCATCAGCTTCTCTGTGTACTACTTGGCGAAATCACTACAGGTCTTCCTATTAGCTGGAACTGCTATCCATTTAGGGCTTGCTTTGAAATTTTATCTTTCCATCTTGTTTTCTGTTTCCTCCTTTTTTTTTTTTTTTCCTTTTTTTTCAGAGACCTCATCTGTTTGCCAGCATTCTCTGATCAACATCTCTCATGTGTTTCCCATTAGGGCTATGATGTGTCTAGCCATTTTACTTCTCCTGCCCTTTTAAGTGGTGTCAGTCTTTATGCTTTGCTACTAGTTGCCTTTTATCTCTGCAGTCTCCAATTCTCAGTGCACATCATTACCTAACTCTTGAACTATCTTTTTCTTACTTGCTATGACAAATCTCGGGGGCCTGTGGCAAGCCCTTGCAGGATGTAGATAATGATGCCTGACTGCCCATCAGGAGAGGTGGCTTTCCATGAAAAAACAAAGTCTCTGTTTTTGTGGCCTCCTGGATGAGGCTGCAGTTATGCCTCCCACACACCTGTGCTGTCACTGCCATTCCCAGCTTCAAGAGACCCAAGAAACCTCCTCTGCAAGGATTTGGAATGCCACAACCACTTGCCATCTCACTGCCATGCAGCCCACATCCCCTCAGGGACTCACCAGGCTCGTGCTTCAGGATCCACAAACACTGAAGTGGTAACTGGAGTGACGGCACAGAGCTGCTGGAAGAAAATCTACTCACTACTCCTTGACAAAAGCCAAAGCTTTCTGTTTTTGTAAGAACAAGAGTAAGTGAAGCAGAAGGCAGCAGACAGTCCCTTTGCATGGCTCTCTTTTGTGGGCAAGTGCTCCTGAGTGTGCCATGCCTCTGGCCTTCCTCACAAAATACCATGGGAAGGGCTGCACAGTGACACCAACAACACAAGAAATCACAAGACAGTCCTCATTTCTCAAGTGCAAAGTGAGTGATAACTGTTTAAGAATTCAGCCCCGTATGCTGAACCAAAAAGGTGTTCCTGCTCAGTTTTCCAGGGGGTATGAAAAGGATTTCCTGCAGTGTGGTTCGTTCAACTCACTTTTCATAAGCTAGTTTTCAACAACATCATCCAAAAGCCATTAGTTTCATTGTATGTATCATGCAGGGTTATTTAGTAGGTCAGGAGGAAAATTTAAATGGACAGGTGCTTTAAATTACAAGATGGTGGAGGTGGTTAATAAAAAAATACTAGAAAACATTGGTAACCTTATTTCGGGCTTGAAGTGGGTTCTGTAACTGATGGGAAAATGGCTTGTAGAAACACTGAGACCTGTCAGAAGTGGTAGTTCCAAAATGCATTCAGGAAATCAAGCTGCTCCCCAGAGATCAGCGCACGCTTCCCAGACATTATGCACCTTTAAAACTATTTATTTCCTCTTGGATATTTGCACTGTGGGTGCAATTAATAATATCGTGCAAATGTCCTGTATGTGTGACAGAGAGAAACCTCAAAACACATTTCTTGTCACAGCCTGAAAGGTGTGAGAACCACGATGGCTGCCTCCAGGTACCCCACAATGGACCTGGGGAGAGACTGAACCTGCCTCTGCCCTTCTGTGCCTTGGGCTGCACAGACAAAGAAGGAAGAGGGGACTGCCCGGCGCTCAGGGTGCTTTGGCCATGACCTGCAGCTCCCCTGCCCACTGCTTGGAGCACCCGGCTTGTATTGAGGCTGTGTGAGGGCTCCCGCCCCTATGGAGAACCAAGCAAAAGGCTTCGTGCAGCCGAGCACCTGTGGCGTGTGCTGGCCACCAGCATCACCCAGAACCTGGCAAATGGCCTCAGCAACAGCTTAACAACCTGCTGCCACCCCCACAGCCTCACGGGTGGGCACGGTGCATGGATACAGCATCCAGAGCGCAGACACAGCACTCGGAGCGCAGTCCAGGGGTCTTTCAGCACCCTGGGGGCTCCTGGGGCCACAGCTTGTACTGCTGCCACCTGGCCCCTCACCCAGAGGTATCCAGCACCTGTGCAAAAGCAGAGCAGGGCAATGACACAGCTCACAGAGGGGATGGTCACACGTGTGCACCCAGGCCCACCACTCACGCGAAGGATGATCACTCAGAAGTCCTGCTGGTGTCAGCAAGACAGCTCGGAAGGAAAGGAACAGCACAGTGGAGAAAAAGCACGAGAAGGTTTTAACAAGGAGATGAGGAGGATTTAATTATTTTATACATTAGAGGCGACTTATTGAGATGTCTGCTGAAAGATCAGTGCTGTAATGCATTCATGTATGCAGCATGTGAGAAGGGCGAGTCTGGTTTGTATAAACATTCCCCAACATCACCACATCTTATCTGATTTCTTTGACTTGGAGATCAGGCAGGAAATCTAATGGGAGTCAACTGCTTTCCAAGATGCTTGATACTTCTTAATTATTCCAGGTTGGAAACATGTCAGCAGCCAAAGCACAGAAGCTTTGCTATCTATTAATTCCTGGCTGAGATCAGACTGTTCCTCTGTTCCTGAAGCTCAGGGCACAGGAGAAAGCAGGAAGGCAATTAAGCTGCAGGAAAAAGCTACTCAGTGCAGTGGGTAGTAACAGGGAACAGGCAAAACCCTGGGGCACGACTGGCAGCTGGAACAGCCAAGGCTTTTGCTGCCTCTCCTTCTTCCCACCGTACCCAGGACAGCACAGGACCACAGGAGTGCCTGTGGTGGGCGTAGGAGCCTTGAAGAAGCAGCCTCCTGCCACACACATGCCTGCGGGATGTGCCCAGGCCTCAGAGGTGATTCCCTTCTGAGGCTTGGAAAGAAGCTTGTCTTTATTTGCCTACAGTTTGCTTTACCATAGAACAGAGAAGGGAGCATGTAACTGGTTTGATAAATGCTGCTCCAGCATGACTGAGTTGGGCCCTTTGGCCACCTGAGACCCGCTAGGATCCAACCACGAGAGTAGGGAAAGACAAAATGCAAGAGGTCACAGGGAAGGGAACAACAGGAAATAGAAGGAGCAAATCCCCCAAGTTTTTCAGCCTTGGACATGCTGCTGCTGCAGCCTCAGATGATGCTGTGCAGCCAATACTTGGGCAAGAGGAGGGGGGATGGCTGTGGGAGCCCCAGAACAGGTTGCCTGCTCTGTGCTTCATTAGACCACTCATCCTCTGAGACTGCTTCAGGCAACATGACTTGCAGCCACTGGAAATTCCAAGTTTTTTTCTTTTTCCTCAGCATCTTTCCCCACGTGCATAGTTTGCATGCCAGGGGATGAGCTGCTCTGCCCAGATGCTTTCCTGATGGACACGAAAAGATTGCACAACACGTGCCAATGCGCAATGAAATCCAAGGACTGCTGCAGGAGCAGGTGGTGCTCTGGACTTTGGTTTGCAAAATATGCATGTATATGTGTTTTTCTCTGGTACAGCACACCTAGTGTGCTTTCCTCTCCACCAAGGAAGGATGGAAGAATCTATAGGATACCTTAGGTCGCTGCAGTGCAGTACCCATGCCCTGATGCAGCAGCACATAAGCTGGAAACTGATTTTACACACTCTCAAAATAACAGACACCTTTCGTATCCAGGAAAGAAGCATTTTAGTCAGTTATAGTGGGCCAGATCCCTCTACTGCCTGGTCATTTGAGTCCTGGGGGCACTGGGGAAGCTGTTTGAAATCTGAACAAACAGTCAGGTTGTGAGAAGTACTGTGATAGGATGAGTGGGAGATGACTGCCATTGAGGGTTGTATGATTTGTGTGGTAAAACAAACACTTCAGAAACAAAACTTCACTTATTTTATCGATACTAGAAACCTATTGAAAGAGCTGTGATATTCAATAGTCAAGATTGGCAGAGTTTGGCCTGGAATCTGGATTTCACATCAGAGCTTTTTAAGACTGGAGGAACAGATTCAGTAACAGACCCACACCAAGGCAGTGGCACCCACCGAGTGCCTCATCTGCAGGGCAGCGCAGTGGCAGCCTCGTGCCCAGACTGGCACCACCACCCCCAGGCCCTGAACAAGTGAGGGGTGTGTAACGCCCCCAGCCCATCCCCTGGCCATGGAGTGTGGGTACCAGGACCTCAAAGTTTTCTTGAACCTGAGTGCACAGGAGTAAAACCGGGGGAGATTACACGTGGGCACAGCCAGCGCCCCGGGCAGCACCCCTGACGTGCTTCAACTGAAACTAAACTAACGTGGGATCATACATGTGTTTTGAATGTTTTTTGGCATTTCTTTAGCATGCTTACAGTGTTTGTACTACTAAACCACAGCTTCCTTCTCTGAGGAAAATAAGAATATCAGATATTCCTCTGACTGAACACAAGCACAAAAAAAGGGAGTTCTCCCTTTCCACTCAAGTAGCCTTGAACAGGAGGAAAGACATGAAGTAGTAGCTGCTGTTTCTCTGATTTTTAAAAGCAAACGATCAACAGAAAATTATTTTTTCGCCATACAATTTTCCTCATGAAAAGAGGAAAGACATGAGAAAGAGCCTCCCTTCCATTTTCTAAGTTTCTCTTCTCTTTCTCCTCAGAGCCCCTGGACCTGGGGAAGGGTCTTTCTGGACAGGGTGCAGGGGCAGGTGCCCCAAGCAGGAGAAGGAAGGTCAGCAGCCAGACAAGGGGAACAGGCACCTGTTCAGCTGAGAGTACTTTGCTGTGCAGGAAAGCAGCTTTTGTACAAGACACCACCTTGTCTCTCTTGTTCCAGTAGTTAAAAACAACGCCTACGAAATGTTACGTTAGATGGATTGAGAGGAATTCACTTCAGAAAGACTTGACAAGAGCAAATCTTGTGTTGTTACGGTGTTTAGCTGTGAATTTCCTGTTCTCTTGATGACTTTTTGTCTTGCTTGCAACCAGAGCTCAGGCCTGTGCTGAGCTGACTCAGGACAATGAAGAAATAAGTCACCAGCCTGGTGTGACTGGGTGCAGAAGCCAACTTGGGGCAGCTTGAGCCAGCAGAGAATATCACAGATACTCCAGGGAGAAACAGCCTAATCCTCAAATCTGGTTCTCAATCTACCTTGTTCAAGAAAGCCCCAAACAGTGAATTGAGGGCCCTTAGATCTGGCTTTGTGTTTCAAGTAAAGAAAACTCCAAAATTGCAGAGAAGAGTCAAGTGAAATCAGCGGATTTTGCCTGGTTCTCATCCAAAACCTCACAGCCACTTGGGTCATGCCAAACCTCACACAGGTTCACCAAGAGCTCACCTGGTTTCCAGTTTCATTGGCAATGTTCTGCATAGCTTTACAGGAATCCCAATTAATACAGAGGGAATCCCTTGTGAAGCCCTAGGTATAATACCTCTATATTCCTCCTTTTTTCATGCCCATACCCAAACAACTGCCAAATCGAGGCATCTATGAGTATTGGAAACACTTCAATTATTTAAGGGTACACACACAGTGGAGTGTCAATTAAAATCACTGACATGCTTTTTTTTGGAGCTGTGTTTCCATTTGGAAGCAATTCAGCCCGAATTCTAGCAAAGCCCTTCAGAGCATATTGAACTGATTTAAGGAGTTTGCATCCAAAAAATTTGAAATTTAAACAATGAAAAAAAGAGGTTAAAAGGTGCATTAAGGGGTTGTTTATAAACCATGCCCTTAAATGTTAAGCAAATATGCTGCCTTCCTTGTTGGCAGGAGGGGAGAGAAGGGCCAGCACGGATGCATGGGTGTGGGCAGGCACCAGGTGAGTGCTCCCTGGTGCTGTGGCAAAGGGGCCCAGGCCAGAGCTGCTGGTCTGGAGGGAGGAGGAGGAGCTGTGACCTCAGCACTGGGCAGCAGCTCCAAGTGAGCCAGTCCATCAGAGGGGTCAGACTTTGCCGTGGTCTGTCTCCACATCCCCCCCAGGACAGCTGAAAGCCCCACTGTGACCTCAACCTGCTGGGACCCATTTGCAGGGGATACTTCTTTACAAAAGAAATGCTTCTGCTATTCCTTAACATTTCATTTCCAGACTAGCTTCAAGCCAGCTCCACAGAGACCAAGGCTGGACCCAAGGGATAACATCAGCACACCTGAACAGCACTTTGTTCCTTGCGTGCACCCAGGAGAAATCAAAGGGCTCTGCTTTCATCTGTCTGAAAGCAACAATTTCCTATGAAACATCTTTAGCCCTGAGGGTGCTGTGTGTGTCTATGCCCCTCCCCATCAATATTCTTTTGCCTGCACAAATGGAAAAAATTGGGGCAGCCCCTAGGCAAGTAATACTTCTCCAAAGGTTTCTCTCAAAATAAAACAAAAAACAAAACCATAAAAAACCCCTAGTGACTGCTACACACTGTATGCAAAATCCATAGACTTCCCAGAATTACTTCAAATTCAAAATTCCCTGAGGAAACGGGCCTTGTTTTGTAACAAGTACAGGAGCTGGTGTCTCCAAAGGGGTGGAGGCACAGAAGGGAGCTGGTGTTGGGGGAATTCACCCACAGGCTGTGACAGGGGGAAGAAAAGACGTAAGAGACCTGCTCTAGAACCTGTGCTCATGCTCATGCCCCTTCTCCTCCACACAGGCACCATCCCTGCAGCTCCCAGGGCTGTGCCAGCATGTGGACAGAGGGCCTGGGCAGGCGTGGGAGCAGTGTCCATTCTGAGGGCCAGAGCCCTGCTGCCACAGCAGAGGTGGATATCAGGGGATGCCCTTGCTCTCCTGAAACACGAAACACCCCAGCCCCACAGCTGTCCCAGCGCTCTTGCACAATGGCCTTTGTGCTGCTGGCATTGCTGGGAATTAGGACCCAAGGTGACCTCTTTGGATTCCCAAAAAGCTATGCACTGAAATTAGAGGAAGCTTGGAAAATGTGCCTGTGCTTGATCAGCTCCTTCCCCCGGTGGGCCCAGCTCAGCCTCCCCTCCCGCCTGTGCCCCTCTGCACACACTTTGCTCACACCTGCCTGGCTGCCACGAGGATCCTGCCAACCTATTTGTGTCTGTACCTCAGCCAGAGCTGCATGACAACCTGTCCAAAAAAAGGGCACCAATGGAAACCTGGGGCTGACTTGATGCCTGCTTGTGGGTTTACTTCTCTCGGTTTCACTGTACACAAGGATGTGCACATCTGCGTGGATCCGCTGCCAGCAGGATGGAGTCTGAGTCCAATCCCTCAACAACATCAATGCTGCTGAAGAAAACTGAATCAACCTGATGCAAAACCAGTAAGAGAAGCATCTGTGCAATATCCACACAGACCTCCCTCGAGGACACCCTGAAGAGACAGAAGGTGCTCACAGTGGCTGTAACTTTGTCGCACTCTTTCTTTGCTCCCGTTTTCTCCTGTCCCTCACCTTTCCCTTATCTTTCCCTCTACTTATGAGTAAAAGAAGCAGGGACATTTCACCCTATATAGTAACACAGCAATTTGCAAACCATGCAAACAACAGACTAGAGAGCTACAGGCACACGTCCCTACCAGCAAAGCCTCAGAGCTTCAAAGGCCTTGGCAGTGGGACATTCTGCCCTGGGAAGCCATAAACTGGTCTGAGCAGACTGGGCCAGCTGGAACCAGGATTTAACACACACAAAACTGAGTTCCCCGTGGTTTCAATACTTCAGGTGAGTGTTTACTTTTGCAGGCCAGGGCCAGACACTGGCAGCAACTGTGCCATACTGAGAATCAAACCATCAAAAATCCTGCAAAGGAGCTCATTTTGTCATGGATTTCCAGGGAAAAATCCACACTGTTGGAACACCAGACGCCCCATCCAAGCCCCAAAGCCCTGTGCTCTGGCCTGACAACAGGTATGACCACAGAGCCAGCGTTGTCTCCGGTGCTGGGGACGCTTCTGCCCAGGGGCCAGGGCCATCCCTGCCGTGTGGGAGCAGCCTGTGCTGTCTGTCCCTGCTCTAACCCATCACAGACCTCAGCACTCGGCTCTTTAATCTGCTCCCTCACTCTTCACTGTTATTTACAACTGCTTAAAGCACCTATTGAGCCTTGCCTGTAAAAGTCCTGGGTGCTTTTTGATCATGCCATGAATCTTTTCCTCGCAGACTTCTCCTGGACCTACACAGTTTTCCTGAAGAGCCGCACACACTCCTGTTCCTTTCAGAGGAGGAATGAGGATTACAGAGCTATAAAAGCGGAAGGAGGCTGCTTGGCAGAGCATTCCTTGAGATTTGCCAGCCTAAGCACACAGATGTTTCTCAGATGGGTGAATTTGGAGATGAAGATCTACGTGGCATCTGTCAAAGGGCTGTTGTTTCTGATCTGTGACAAACACTGTGCAGGATCCTGCCTGTTCTGCCAGGCAAAGGCTGCACATGGCAGATCTACCCATCACTGATGCTAATCCCCAGTAATTTATGAACTTTCTTGTGCACACTCGTTTGTACCTCATAATTCTCTTGTCCATAATGAAAAATTGTCTCTGGTTGCAGTTGTCCTTCCAGAGCCAAGGAGAGCTGCAACAGCACCCAGCTGCTTTTTGGATGAAGGACCACTCTAACTATATTCGCCCAGCAGCCCTCAGACAAACCAACAAATCCTGTGCACAGGGGCACTCCTGGAGCTGCAATAGCTTTCTTTCCAATTATTTTCTTTGAGGAGCTGATGGGAGCAGCAGTGAGCAGCTGCTCTGTCTGACACCAGCGTGGGGCAGGATGCTGGCAGCACGCCCTGGTGCAGCTGCTGCAGATGAGGGAGCTTTCTAGTCTCCAGCCAATCCCAAAATGCATTCCTCACAAGGCCTTTTACCTCAGACAACTCACACTTAGGGCTCACACCCACCCCTGCGCGGGGCTGCCTAGGCACTCAGGGCCTGGTCGAGAGCCCAACTGCAAAAAACCCTGTCCCTGGCCTTCATTCCAATGCTACCAAGAGATCACAGAATTGTTTAGGCTGGAAAAGCCCTCTAAGACCATCGAGTCAAATCATTCCCCCAGCACAGCCAAGGCCACCACTGACCCATGTCCCCAAGTGCCACATCCATATGACTTTCAAGTCCCTCCAGGGACGGGGACTCCACCAGTGCCCTGGGCACCCTGTGCCTGATGATCCACCCTTTTTTCCTATTATCTAATCCAAGTTTCTCCTGGAAGGCCCTGCAAGCCCACCTGCCTGCTTGCTGTGATGTGCAAGGGGCTCTCACTAGTGCCCAGAGCTGCCTGCCTGGGGTGGAGGATGGATGAACCCAAAGTGCTTGGCCTCCCACACACCCCAGCACAGCTGCTGTGGCAGCACTCGCCCCTGCAGGCACAGGAGCTTCCTGCTCTGAGCAGGGCCAGGCTGGGGACACAGGAGATGAAAAGGGTGTACACACCAGAACACTTTTCTCATTGTGAATCCCAAACCATAATTCTTCACTTTGGAGTTTCTAATAAAAATCCAACTGCAAAGTGCTTACAATTGGTGTAATAATCTGTAAATCACAAAGGAAAGAGAAAAGAACTAGGCTAGGTTTCTGAGGAGTTATGAGTAATGGATTGTCAGCCTCAGTTCAGACCCGTGCTAAAAATCTTTTTAACTAATGCATTAACTCTTTCACTGCTCCTGCAGATAAAAGCATTGGGGTCACAAGATGTTACAATTTCAACATCCTGCTCCAATTCATCCAGAAATATTGTAGGTGCTTGTGGGACCCCTTCTGCAGAGTGAGATTTTACATTCAAAGCTGCTGACAATGTTAATTAATTGTTAGAGTATTGCAGAAGACACAGGGAACTCGTGTGCCTGTGTAAAAAAAGTCTGCCTAAAGGCATCAAACAAAGAAGACATGACAAAGGGAAAGGAATTACTGGTAATTTCTTGTAGCAAGACTCACAGCCTGCAACATGCAATTCTTGCACAGACTAAAAACCAGTCATCTATGGCTACAGTTCAATGCCTTTTGCTCAAACAGTGCTGTCACAGGACTCCTCAGGCTCCTGCAGTACTCTGCAAGTTGTCTTTATGTGTGCTACTGAGATAAACCCCCCAAGTGAGAGAATTCCAGTGTCCTAAGTCCTGCCCACCATCCCACAGCCTGCTGGAGCAAGCATTAACGTGGGCCCCCACAATGGGGCTGGGCCAGCAGCAGGAACTTCTCTGCTTTGCTGGGCCAAAGCCAGAGCAGATCTCACCTCGAGAGCTCCGCGTGTGCTCCTGGCTGCAGCAGGACAGAGAGCACTTCACGAACGCCCCAGCAGCGTTCCTCTGCTCTGCTGCTCGCCCAGATTCATGCTGCAGGGGCTCCCACAGCCTCACCTCCACACGTCACAGGCACAGAAAGGGCTGCGCTTGCTGCCCTGCACAGAGAGTGCAGCTGGTTTTGGCACAAGGCTGGTAACACAGAGGATCTGCAGAGACAGCCAGGCGGCATGGAGCACATCACACACACCCAGCTACCTCACACTGCTCCTTGGGTTGGCTGCTGTCTTGCTGTTTCCTACTCCACCTTGTTACCACTGACCTCTGCAGCCAGGCCCCCCAAAAAGCTCCATTCTCTTGCCATGGAAAAGTGGTACTGGATGTAAGCAAGCAAGAGGCTCAGGAAACTGGTAGCTGCAGCAGCAGGACAGCAGATGAGTGCTTCCCGAGCTGACCTGACCTGGCTGCTCATGTCTCACTGCTGTCAGACTCCCAGAGCCCCTGAATGTTGGTGTCCTGCCCTGGTTGCCTGCTCCCTCCTCGGTGCAGCCATTCGAGTGAAGGCAGTCAGGTAGGCCCTCTGCCAGGCAGCACACCAGGCAGCATGTCTGACCTCAGGAATATCCATTAATGAGGACATGACTGTCTGCAGAAAGCTTATAGAAGTGCAGCACTGAATTTAATTTATACATCTTTTTAGAAGGGCATAAACACATCTGTGAGCCCACCAAGCCTCAGGCTGTGTCCACTCACTCCTCCTGTCCAGCAGCAAGCCCGGCAGGCACCTTCCTCCTGCCACCCACCCTTCAGCTGTGCCAACATGTCAAAAATTGAAATAGCCTAATGGCAACAGTAAATAACAATGTTTTGACCTCGCACACTCTAATTTGGGGATGGGTACGTCTTACAACAGACGTTTACAAAGAGAATTTAGTGAGACATAGACCATCCAGTGCCAACCCTGCCACAGTGTTTATTCTGTATATCCATCTCTGACTGGCTAGAGCTCATCTTGTGAGTGTAACAATGGACTACAGTCAGACTGCACAGGACTGCTGCAGCTGAAAGGGAAGGATGCTCACACCCAGGGCAGCAGGTTACACATAGCCCAGGAAGGGGTCCATGTCGCAGAGAACATTTGCTGTCCCTCAGCAGCTGCAGGGAGAGCTGCATGATGTGGAAGTAAAGGGGGTTTTGCAGGGAATTTCAGTTGTGTATCTGTCGCTAGTGCTAATTATTTTATAATTTGTAGTTCTGAAGAGCGCTGGTGCTGCTGCTGTACAGACAGGTGCAGAGGCAGCTGCTCGGGCTGTCACCACGGGCCAGACCCCTGCGGCAGGGCAACTTCCCACCTCCCACCTGTACCCTCCAGCTGAGAGCATCACCGTCCACGGCACGACGCACAGCAGTTCTGAGAGGGGACAGACTTATCCAGGCTCTTCCATCGCCCGAAGCAGCATCCCAGCCCGGGCTGAACTCGGCACCCGGGCCGGGAACACCGCCCGAGCGGGGCAGCGCTCACGGCACGGCACGGCACGGAGCGTCAAGGAGCGGCACGGCACGGAGCGGCACGGAGCGGCACGGCACGGCATGGAGCGGCACGGCCCGATACGGAGCGGCACGGCCCGACACGGAGCGGCCCAGCACGGCCGGACACGGAGCGGCATGGAGCGGCAGGGCCCGGCACGGAGCGGCATGGAGCGGCATGGAGCGGCACGGCACGGCCCGACACGGAGCGGCATGGAGCGGCACGGAGAGGCACGGCGCGGCCCCCGCCCTGCCCCCTGGCGGCCGCGCCGGGACACGGCACGGAAGGGAGCTTCACGGCCCGGCCCGGCCCGGCACGGCACGGAGCGGCACGGAGCGGAGCGGCACGGAGCGGAGCGTCATCCCGCTCCCTGCGGGGACGGGCCGGTGCATTGCAGCCCTGACCAGGCAGAACGTGCCCCACGGCATCACTCGTACCGGCTACTGAAGAGGGCGATCAATTGGCAACAGGGATGGTGGTGATGATAACGACGACGACGATGATGATGATTATCAGATGCACACGCGCTGCTTTAGAGATCAGCAAAAGGAAACACCTCGGCGCGGCAGTTTGCAAGTGCAGAGTCTGCAGTAAGAATTCCTACGGCTCGTGCAGAAGTGACAATGCCGTAGCTGCAGCATCACTGCCGTTCCACTGGCGCTGTGCTACTTATCACTAGGTGCAGGTACAGGGGTGTTCCAAGCCGTTATTTCCTGCAAATCCATCGGTTAGTGAGCACCTAGGAACTCTCATCCCTGTGGTCGCTGGAGCTCAGTGGCACTGTGATCCTGATGTCTGGCCAGGATCACAGTGGGCTGCTCAGGACTGGCTGGCCCAGTACCTCATGATGGCCAAGACCACCCTCACTGTTTGTACAAGTTTATCAGAGATGATATTTCAGACCAGAAGCCAACAGCTAACACAGGACTCACAGGAACATCAGACATGCATACCCAAACTGATAAAACATTCCAAAATAAACCCTGCAAGTGTCAGGAGCTGCCAGTGCAGAGTCTGACCCAGCCTGGTTTTTCCACTCCCAGTGATGCATTGGTCATTCTGATTTGTTGTGATGTTCATTAGTACCTGGGGAATTCATTACTAAACACACACAGGTCACCTCCACTGCAGCTACTGGAGGAAACAGGCACTCCTGTACACAGTTACACGTTTTACAGCTGTAATGACATCAGCAAGAGGCAGATTTGGATCAGACTTAAAACTGGAAAGTCCAGGCAAACTCAGATGCCGCAGTTGTGAGGAACTGCCACAAATACCTTTGGCAGAGCTGGATATTAAAACCTGTGAGCTTGTTTGGTCAGAGTCAAGTCATAAACCACAATGTTCAATCACATTGGAATGCGAGGGCTGCAGTGAGGCAGCAATGCCTCTGCACTGCCATGCCCCTTCCAACAGCTGCTGCACACAAACCTTCGGCAAAAATTCTGAAGAAAAAGTAAATTCTGATGCAGAGAAAACACAAAACAATATTGCAAAAGGCAGCAATGACCAAAAACTAATCATCATGACACTTCAGCATGTATGACCGAAGAACAAGGGACCTGTTGCTGAGAGGCAAAGGGCAGCTGGGCTAAATTAGCCAAGCAAGTTTGAGTCTGGATAGTGTCATTAGGAGAAAAGCAGAACTATGCCATAAACTCTAATGAATGCATTAATGGATGGCTTGTGCCTCTCAAAAGGGGAAAAAACGGTTTAAATAAAGTTATTAACACAGCCCACCTGTGTTTGGCTCTTGGACTATGTTGCTTAAATAGGCCATTAACTCTTGGAGTAACTAATCTTGAAAGTGAATATGGCCTTTCTGAAGTAGACATTTAACTACATTCATATAATTCAATTAGATGGAGCATTCTCAGTCCAAAGCCAGTGCTCCTGCTTTCATCTCTAATAATGGTAAAGAGCAAACTTCATTAATATGGTGCTAAAAAAAAGAACGGCAACGAAAAATAAATTCGTGGGACTGAACCCTAAAATATAACGTGTAATTTCAGTAATATGAGTTAGCATTATTATAACACAGAATTTTAATGTTGCATTTAATTCTAAAATCAGTATTACAAGAGTGATCTGAGTTTTAGGGCCCTGCCTTAAACTCGTAGAGGAAAATATTTAATTTTAAAAAAGTTATTGATCCTAAAGTTTCTTTTCTGAACACCAGAGCTCACATCAGTTGAAAGACAATGCCTTTTGCTTGGGTTTTGGGAGGGGTAGCAGGGAAGGAAAGGGAGGCGATGAGGAAAAAACCCAAATTGCAGCATGTATAAGTTCATCCAGTTAATAAATAGTTAAAGCAAATTCATTAGGAAACAGGAATTTTATAGATTTAGTTAAAGGTTTCTTCCTATTTATGTCACTGAGAAATGATAAAATTCCTTTTATCACTCTACAACTTGTTAATGTTTTACCCCAGGACCACTTCATCTGTAATAAACATCTTAACAAAATATGCATCCCTAGGGAGGAACCGTTAATTTCCTTAAGGCCTCACACATGTAATAGGGTTTTATTGCATGCAGGTGCTTTGTGAAATTGCATCGACTTGTAATAAACGTCCAGTAAAGAGCAGGTAGCACCTAAAAGGGAGAAGTGTTTGTGCACCTGTCTGAGGAGAGGCTGAGCACACCCTAATCCTCCACGGGCTTCTCCGACAGCACCTAGACACCGCTCCGAGCCTCCCATTTGGGCACCGCTGCCTCTAAGCACAGCAAGGTAAATGCTCCTGTTTTCAGTTGTGTTTGACCAGCTTAACCCATAAACGTGAGGTGAATTTAAGGTATATATTCAAATAAATTTATTGCTGCTTTGGCTAAAACTGCAGCATAAATTGCAATGAATGAAAAGCGTGCGAAAGGACGGGGAACAGAGCATGGCATCTCCTTCTCCGCAGCAGGGAGTTATCTGTGTAAGACGTTTCATGGAATTAATACATGTTATTAATACATGTTATTAATCTGTTTAGAATTAAGTAAAAACAAAGCTTAACTTAATTCTTACCAGTAATAACATACCTTAGACTTTTTGATGAGGAGAGCTTTGAAAATTATTTGTTAACGCTGTCTGGACAGAGCTGTATCTATGGCTTCCCAAGGATGCCGATTGCAGAGGACTATTCTGCTCATCACAGCAATTAACATGAGCGAATTCCCCACATGCAGCAGCAGCATCGTGCGTGCTGCAGCTGTCTGTTGCTCGAGCAGCTGCTTTTGCCAGTTCCCGGCATTCACTCAGGAGCTGGGAGCTCATGTTCTGTGTTGCTATTCATGGCAATACAACAGAGTTTGTGTCTTGAAGGGATTTCTGAGTTCAGTTTCAAAATCCAGAACTTACACAAGTTCTTCAGTAAAATCTCTCTATTTCCTTCCTTTCCCACACCCTCTCTTTTTTTTTCCTTTCTTAACATGGTTTTGCAGTAAGGGGGTATCAAGGCAAAATTGCAGCCAGAAGCCAAAAAAGCGGTTCTGGATATCTCAAGCAGCTCAGATTAGAAATCTCCAAGACGAGATTGGATCGAATTGGTCTGAAACCTCTCAGTGTCTCTGCTGCAGGCACCAGGAGCAGTTGCCAGGGGCAGCACCACATCCCCTCAGTGAGCCCCTGGTTGAAACACTGGGTAAACTATTCAAAAGCTTCTGTGACACTTTGAAGTTCAAGTTTAGTTAAAATCTTTACCAAAGTGCATAGGAGACCTCTTGATCTTTAACAAGCCTATCACTAAAACACCCAAGACGCTTTTTCATTTCGAATTTGGGCATTTAAAAACAATTGTAACTTTGTGCAAAACAAAGAACTTACTTGTTTTGCCCAGCACAGACAGAAGGAGATGCGCTCAGTCCAGAGCATCACCTGAAATATTTATTAATGGCTGTTGGAAGCTGAAATGTATTTTAGTGCATGTTTAGTTTAAAAAAACTCCACCTTTTCACCAATGCCTTTCTGAGCTGGGAGTGAAATGTAAAAAACTCAGCTGCAATGTTATTGAAGTCAAGAGTTGTAACAAACTAATACTGAAATGAATACCGACTTCTCATGGAGTGCTAAGGAGGTGAGTAATATACTGATTACTGAGGAAGAAAACTATTCCAATCAAAGTGTGTGAAAGAGACAAATTTAGAATCCTATGTGGATAAATAATAAATAGTAGGGGAGAAAAAATGAGCAAAACACCAAATTAAGAGTAAAGACTGAAATGGTGAATTCTAAAGAAAATCTCCACGAATTTTAAAAGCAGAGGGGAAAAAAAAAACCACAATAAGTAACCTCACACCTGAGCTAAGATGGCAAAGAAATAAATAGCCCTGCAAAAGTCAGGAAAGCATTTAAGGACATCAGTCACCCGTGCGCAGCCCCATTAGGCTCGGAGGGCTGCGCACACCCGGCTCTGACCCCGCCGGAACACCATCTGCCCGGGCAGCCTGATGGATGACACACGGCATCCACGGCGGATCATTAGCGTATTTCACTGGGCTGGGGGACAGCAAGGTCCAAGCGAGCAGCCGGGGAAGGCCGTGGGGATGCCGAGGGTCTTCGGGGTCTCCTTCAGCAGGGGATGCTGGTGCAGAGCGATGGGAAGCAGCACAGGGGCTGTTCCCTCTACACCCCGGCACAGGGGCACGGCTCCCGTCCTGCCGGGCAGGGCTGTCCCCTCTGTCCAGCTTCACCAGGCCGAGGCAGGGAGAGCTGGCCAGAGGCGGCTTCGGGGCAGCCCAGCAGCGCTGGGGAAGGGCAGTCGCGATGTCCATCCCCAGCCGGGGTGAGGAGCTGGTGGGGGCTGCGTGGTGCAGCGGGCGCTGCTGGGGGACCCTGCTGCCCCAGCCTGGGTGGGAGAGAGGGGAGATGAGCTCCCAGGGCTGCAAGCATGACCAGCAGGTGCTCATTCGGGGTACAACGAGACGCTGACACGGGCAGGGACCCCTGTCCCGCTCGGGCAGGGGATGGAAGGCAACGTGGTGAGCAGCAGAGCCCACTGCCCTCCTCTTCCTCGCAGGCTTTGAGGGGCCCTGCTCAGCCTGAGCCATGTCCTGCGCCGAGACCCGGGGCAGTGCGCTGAGCCACAAACAGGCCAGCAGGATTTCACAAAAGGAGAAAAGCTTATACTTGTCAGCAGGCAGCGTGTGGGCAGCTTTTCCCCCTAAACAGCCACTGGAGTATTTATGGGTGCTGCCGGGTCCCAGGCAGGGCTCTGTGCAGGCAGGCACATCCCTCACTCGTTATCACAACACTCATTATCTCCCTGCGAGCACTGAACCCCTGTGCTGCCACTGCAAATATACCCTCGGAAAAGCTTGATGCAGGGTCTTGGTTTTTCAAAGGAAAAAACCAAACACAAACCAAGACAAACACTCAGCCCCTTTGTGCTGGAGGAAATACAGACAGGAGTCAGAGGCAAATGTAATTAGGAAACATACGAGAAGATTCGAAAAAGTTCAAAAGAATATGAGAAATGAAATGTATAAAAAGTAAATAAAACACATTGTTTAAAAATGTTTCATATTAGACTTCCCCTATAAACATTTTACTTTTTATTTTATAGATTTCATGCTATTCTAATCAACTTTATTTTTGTAACTTCACAAGTGAAACTGCAAAACTTACAGCCTGTTTTCACATTTCTGGGGTGTCCTGTCAGTCTTTTATATCTCTCTAGATGGGAGAAAAATAAAATCAATGAAGTGAGCCAAGAAATTCTAATTTCAAAACTTTTATAGAAAATTCTGCTGAAGAAACTCAGGCACCACATCATGGAAAGACCATAAAGGTTTGGTGAAAACAGCTCAAACTCCCAGACAAATCAAAGCCCAAATAGTTTACTGTTGCTTACCAAGAGTTTGTAAACTTGTAAAGGATATTAATGAAGGTGTAAACTCTTACTGTGGAAAACCAAATCTTTGCTGTAGAGGACTGGGGTATTAAAATCAAGCAAACACAACACCTCATCTATCCTAAACTGCACCAGAACCTCAGAACTGGAGCAGCCATGTAATCTAAAAAACAATTTTGAGATGCAAGGCTTTGCTGGCCGCAGTCATCTGGAGGAAGGTCCCATCTCATCTTTACAATCAAAGAGTTAACTCTGATGTCCCAGCACACAAATAAGTAAATGTGGGATAATTAGGAAACAAATTCTGCAAACATCTTGAAAGGGGCTGGAGACCTTTGATCTTTATAGAAAAGAAAACATTACAATACAGTCCAGCTTTTGGGGTCTGCACACATTTTATACCAAGGCAGAGGATGGTATCTTTCTTAAAAATCAAGTAACACCTAATTCCATCATACCCTAATTATCTTAACTGATTTCATATGTCTAAAGGTATTTCACCAAAAGATTAGAGTAGAAAGAGGGACTGACAAAATAATTAAATATGCAATTTGCCAAGCTTGGACAATATGGCTTTGAAATCACCTTTTCAGGAAGTTTTACAGCTTGTTCATTGACATATATATTGCAGCCTTCAGATTCTTATTTAAGCTCTTTTGATTACTTTAATGGATTAATACCCGAGTACCATCCATGTAAAGTCTAATACTCAAGCCTGTTTCTAATTTGTCCAAAGCTGCACTACTTTCCTTTTGGTGTTATGCTATGAAAAAATACTCCATCTTGATTTTTTTTTTTTAAATAATAACATTTTTTCTTCCAAAATAGTTCTGTAAACACAGAAAAAAGCCTGCATCTAGTGTCCTTTTTGGTTACATGAAGTGCTTTAATTTTTTCTAAAGTTTTGGTGACTCAACAAACAAACCTGCAACCCACCAGCACCACGTGAGGCGGGGTTTTACCAGGAGAGAGCACAATGGCTGCTTTAACCCTTTCAGATTTTTTGGGTGAAAACACTTGTAATGAATTCATGCCTGGAGCCTTCACGGCTGCAGCATTTCGGGGGGCACACAAACGGGGGCTGGCACGGCAGCAGCTGCCCTGGTGCTCCCAGCACAGCTCTGGCACCAGCGCCCACGCCCTGCTCGCGCCTCTGGAGCTGCGGCAGCACAGGGACAGCTCTAAGGACAGACCCCGGCCCAGGGACAGCTCAAAGGACAGACCCTGGCCCAGGGACAGCTCTAAGGACAGACCCCGGCCCAGGAACGGCCCCACCATGCTCCCAGGGCTGTTGCCCAGCCAGACGTGGGAAGGGTATTTCTCTACTTACAGCGACAACAACCTTCCTACTTTTCTCTCCTGCTCTTGTCTCTTTAATGATGCAGAGCTTGCAGGAAAGCTTTCCACCTAAAATCTATGACCTGCTAATGGAAGCCATGAAAGGAACCACCAGAAGCAAAAGCAAAGGCTGCTTGCTTTCCCAGACCCTGACACAGGCCAGGAGCAAGCACCCGGGGCAGAGCGATGCCTCCTGTGGATGAGCCTCCAGCTCTCCAGGGCCAAGGAGCTCCCTGGGACCTGGGAGGTTTCTGGGCCCAAACCCACTCTGTGAACGCCTCCCCTTCCAGCTCTCATCGCAGCACAGCTCAGCAATGGTGATGGGCTGGGTGAAACACCACCATCCTGGGCTGGTTCCACACACCATGAACAGCTGGCTGTGATACACACGCAGCTCAGACCTCCTGCCACTGGACACCCAGGTGCAGCTCCTTCACCCAGGTGAAAGGTAGGAGGAACACTGATGGAGTTGAAAGACATCGTACAAAATAAAAGTAAAATACACATCTGAAGGGGTGTATTTTTGGCCACAAACACCAGAGTGTCACTGCTCAAACACAACTCAGGCCCAGGCCAAACAGACAATGGCATAGCAGAGAAAGGGCAGCCAACTCCTCACACACGAGGCAGCAGAGCCCAGCTCACCCAATTCACCCACTGAGATTCTTGCTCTGCCCTGTGCAGAGACAGCCAGCCATTCAAAGCTCCTTGGAAAATGAACCTCCTCTTCCTACCATTTTTGACACCCCCTCCTGGGCTGCTCAGCCTCTGCCATGCACATGATCAGTGCTTGCACAGCCACAGCCAGTTCGATTTGGGCTGACCCAGCTTCTGCTCCCGCAGCCTGTGGCACCCCTCCAGCTCAGTTCAAGTTTTGTGAAAACAAAAGCAAAGACAAGCTTTAAATATTTAAATAGAAAAGAAATTCAACTTTAGAACTGCACAAGACTCTGGATACTAGAAAGAGGAAGGTCTCATCCATTCCTCCGGAAACCAGCACACATTCTTTAATGAAGAACAGTTTTTCTCAAAATTTAACAAAACAATCTAACCCAAACCAGCATGGCCTTTGCCTCTGCCTGAAGAATTCCAGCCTAATTATAAACTTCCTCTGAAAGATGAAAAAATATGGCTGATACTCACAGTCTGGGAGGAGAGGCAGGCAGCAGCAGCTCACAGGCAGCCATTCAGCCAAAACCCACTGATAGGCCCCGGACCTGAGGGAAATTATGAAAAAGGGCAACCGAGTAGGGGCCTCCTTCTATCATCAGCTGGGACCGGATCACGCAGCCTTGCGCCGGACCAGCTTCACCCGGTCACACCAGATTCAGTGTGACTCCCAGGCATGTTGGGTGTCAGTGTCCTTCATCTTCCTCCACAGCAGACCCAGTTCTTCATTGTTGTCTGAACAAGTGGGAGTTGTTTCCCACTGACGTTTTTCAGGTTTAGTATTTCTCTGTTCCATGTTGTCATTTGAAGACATCAGAAATGACACAGGATAGTGAAAGGGTGCTTGCAGAGCACAAATGTGTGAGTGGTCCTGGTCAGAAAGGCTGTGGGTTACCTGGAGGTCTTGAGCAGGGTGTGTGGAAGTGCTGGTGGACTCCAGGCTTGGCTGCCCCTGGAATGCTGCCCTCACTGCAGGGGAATCAGTGGATGCCAGGGTGGGTGCTGACCCAATGTCTCCCCTTCCAGGGCAGAGCCCTGCCCTCACTGGCCACAGCAGGGCCACAGCAGGGGAAGAATAGTCCTGCTTTGATGCTGAGATATAGTTCAGGGCCTTTTTGTTTATTAGTGCTCATAAAGTTTTGCCAAGTGACAGACGTTAGGGTTAAAAATACCGGTAATGCTGGAAACGTTCCCTGGAAGCCACAGTTCAGCAGACGCCTTTAAAAATAACTAATTGAACCACAACAGAGGCACCAAACTGACCCAATCCTTCCCGTCTTTAAAACTATGTACGTACACCATATTTCAGGGTCAATTTATCACAACATGCCCCCTCCTCACTGGTGCATAGCAAAAGGGAGAGCATGGACATATTTATAGCAGGCACTGCTTATCAGATGGTATAAATATGTCCATGCTGGAATAAATCATGGCATGGGTGTGAGCTCAGTGATCCATGGTGAGGAGGAAATGTTGCTGAGCACCTGAGAGTCCCCCTTTGGGCATGGGGTAGGCTGCCCACAACCACACAAGGCCAGTTCCTGCTTGAGGGACTGCGGGACACGGAGCCTCACCTTTGTGTTCTCCTTCCTGCTTGCACCAAGGAGCAGATGGACAGAATTAAAGGGACCTTCTCTGTATTCTCCTCCTCTGATCACTCCTTGGTAGCTGTTTACCTGCTTGCAATCTGGATGTAATGCAGCTCCCCAAGACAAGGGTTCTTCAGCTTGTTCTTGGACCTACCTCAGCTGAGTGATACTGATGGCATGGTCATGCTCCTCTGCTCCTGTAGGAATAACAGATGTTTTCTTTCTAAACTTCTGGCTTTTACCAATTTACTCTGATATCAATATCACTGTTGTCCAAATTCTAAACATCTCTGCAGAGATGGGGGCTGAACCCCAAGCAGACTTCCAGATAGTACGGGGTTAAGAGAAAAACCAACAAAGTGGGTTCCCCATTAGCCACTGCTGCTAGGAGAAGGGTATCTAGAGGGTCCGCAGGTACAGGGACAGGCTCAGAGCGAGGGAGGACAAGGAGAGGTGCAGGGATATGTCCAGTTCAGGATATTTCTGGCTCAATTGTACAACTGGTGTCTCCTGCAGCCTTGGGAAACTGCTGAGATTTAAGATTTACAAAACTGAAAATATAAATATATTGATAGGAAAATCAGTTTAACTTTCAAACAGCAAAACCTGATAATTCACAAATCATCAGGAGTTCTGGGGCAGAACTTCAGGTAACGATGCACAAAATGTTCACAGAAGAATTGCAGAAGGTGCACAGAAAAGGCTGGTTAAGGAGACTAAGGGAGCAAAATGCCAGCAAACCCCACCAAGACAGAGCTGCTGTGTTCTTGTGGGATTATTTAAGATAATGTCCACTCCTGTTCACAGGCAGTTAGGACCTTCTAAGAATAAACTGATTAAAGAACATTTTGCAACCTATAAACTTGGTGCAGTTTAAATGAAGTCTTTTAACCTTGGAGGTCTTATTTTCCTTATTAAGAAGTTGGGAAAGCCCTTGCCTTCCCCAGTTTGATCAGCTCATTAACAGACTGACAATATCTCGGGAGCTGCTGATGCTCAATGCTTTAATAATAACATCTGCTGACTTCCTCAGGGCCCGTTTCAGAAGAAATTAGGTACAGGTTTGCATGCCAAAGCGAGCAGGGATGCCATGAATCTGCATCCAGCTGGGAAAAGCAGACAGGCTGCGGAATCGCTGCTGCCACCGCCACTGCCCAGCCAGCCCCGGCTGAAGGAGGCAGGATCTGTCAGCAGCCCCCTCCCCTTTCCAGAGAGCACAAACCCCGGCTGCCTGTGCCCTGGCACCCCCCGAGCATCGCCCCACACGAGACCGAGGCAGGCGTGCCACCAAAGGGGCTGGTAACTGCTGTGGGATTTTTTTAATCTAGTTTCCTATGAAAACAAGGTTCCTGTGATCCCTGTGTGCTTGTCTGTCTGCCTGTCCTGCCCAATAACTTTGAACTCTTTTCTTTACTGATTTAAACCAGATTTCACAGAGAGGTAGAAGTCTCAAGGATAATTAAGTTCCTAAAAGGTTCATATGAGTAGGAATTTGGACAGAAAAAGGAATTTAGAGTTAGAACAGGGAAAAAGCTTGCATTAAGGGCTTTGAGTCCATTGACTGGCTTCTGCCACCCATGACAGGTCATTGCTGGGGACTGTGGGAACAGGGTTACGTGTCGGTGGGAAAAGCAGAAAGTCTTTGTGCAATTCAGAGAACAGCCAGTTACAGGAAGCCACCTCTCTGGCCTCCAGAGCTCATGAAACTGATCCTCACATATCCCCAAGTTTGCACTCCTTGGATTTTGCCAGCCCTTGGCCCAGCCCATGGACATGACAGTTTTTCCCTGACCAGTGGGGAACTCGTTTGTCACTACAGGATAGTCACCACCACCACTACGTCTGGCACAGGGCTATCCTGGTCACTCCTACTCTCCCTCTCTCCTCACTCTGCTCACCCCCTGCCCTCTGCTTTTGGCCTGATGCATCCCAGTCAACCTCTGTCATGCTCCTGTGGGACATCCAACAGGGAATAACCACCACTGGCTTCTTGCCTTGTTTTTGAACAAGGACCGTGCTCAAACACTCCTGGTGGGAGCATTCCCCTGCCGGGGAATTAACCTGAAATGATCTCACAGCACGGTGACTTCCTAGGCTCCCTGTGTTCTTGACATTTCAGAGACTTGGGAGTCACCCTCCCCCAGCAAACCCAAACAACCCAAATCCCAGCCCTCTGCCATGACTGTGAGAACAGCCACTGCTGTGCTCCCTGAGGAAGGGCAGAGCCATGGGAAGGAGGACCCACTCTTTGACACTGCTGAGGTTCAGCCTCACCTCCCCTGCTCCCAGCACATCTTTGGCAAAGACTGATGGAGACTCACCACTGTCCCAGGCCTCACCTGCTTCGCTTTTGGAAGTTTTCTTAATATCCAGTGTGAATTTTCCTTATTGCCATTTTAACCCCCATTTTGATGCTCCTGTCTTACAGGAGGGGACCTGCAGAGGGCCATGGGTCCCTCCCCTGCACCCGTCGTGGCCAGAGCCCCCAGACCAGCAATGTGGAACTTGTGCAAACCCACCCAAACCTGGCCCAAGCCCTGTACTTGAAAACTATTTTGTTAAGCTTTTTGAAGTAGAAAATCAGATTTTGTTTCTTTGTCCAGCTGTCAGTGCTGTTCAATTTGTTGAAAAAAATGTTTGGGACAATTAGTACCTTTGTTGTTCCACACCAGATTAAATTATAAATTATAAAAACTGTAAAATATAGGCAACTCAGTGAGCAGACTTGCTTGGCATAGGTGCGACAACGCCCCTGAGAGAAGAGCACAGCCCTCTCCTCTCCTCTCTGCGAACAGGTAGTTCAGAAACAACCAGGTGACTCATTTTTTTCAGTGATAACTGGCATTGGCTCTCTCTCCCCAGGAGAGTACCTGCCCTGCTCTGCAGCACCTGAAGTTCTGGGCTTCGGGTGAGGACATTTGCTATTTGATTTCAGGTTGCTTCACTCAGAGGAACCTCCAAGGATCTGCTTTGATCCTGTTGGACAATGGACATTAAATTTGGGCCTTAAAATCTGTAACTGGAGCCAACCTTTTCAAGCAACACTCAGTGGAGCAGATTGCATTTACAGCCCCATTCCCATTACAGCCCTCAGAGAGAGCCCTGGGGGTGCTTGGGCTGTACTGGCTGGGAGCAGAGAACTCCTTCACCTCTACAGAACAGTTCAGGGAGGTGTGGCACAGTTCAGTCTCCAGCGCATGAGCTGCTGCGAAGACTGTGAAATAACTCCTGGCAGAGCAGCTGGATGAATACTCATTTAAGATCCAACATTCACAAGTCCAACTACAAAGTGGTCTCATTGGGGCATTCTTGTAGCTTTTGCTTTTATCGAGTAAAATTCTAGATGTCAAATTTCACCCTCAGTAGAAGGATGTCACAAGATTTCCAGCATTTCTGGTGGAGAAACCCCAAACTAGAGCCCGTTTGCCCTGAGAATCTCATGATGGTTCATTTGGGCTCTTTCTCCTTGACGTGTTGCCCATTTTATTAACTTCTGCTTTGCTTTAAAAAGAGGCATCTACCGTTTTGCTTCCCTAAAGAAGCTCATGTTATAATTCAAGTGTCAGGACAGATTAAGTTAAATGTGCTGTGTGATTCCCAAAGGAAAACAAACTTCCAAACATCCTCTGTTTGGCTTGTTCCATGTCATGGATTGCATTAGAGCTGAACATGTAATTCTGTCGCCTAATGTGTTAAAGTTGGCAGGAATTTTACTCTCTGTGCAAGGTGAGAAATTACTGAGCTAACAAAACATTTCGTTTCCCCCTCCTTGCGTTCCTTCTTTATGAGATTCTGAATGTGACATTTTCACAAAAAATCCCTACACTTATTTGTGAAAAATGTATATTAAAACCAAAACACATCAAATGGAAAGAAATCACAGATGGTTTTATTCACAAGCAGCAGAATTAATGGCCTTCCCTACTCTTTATAAATATTGGAAGCAGATGAGTTCATTACTATTTCACTCTAATAAAGAAAACCTGCTTGATTTTGACAAGACATCTACTTATCTAGTGTTTCTACTGAATAATAAATCTATTTTCTTCGAAAAATAAAAGTTATCAATAAACAAAAACCCGCCTGAAAAATTTGCCAATCGAAAAAACCCCAAACATCTTCATTTCTGATAGTGCTGAAATGGAATTTGAGGGATTTTGAAAATGTCACTAATTTTCAGAATAGAAAGTTTTGAAATGTTTACTTTGTGGTTGTCTTAAATTTTTACATCTTTCAACAAAGCAAGCAGAAAAGTGAAAACATCTGAAAAGGCTTTTGAAAAGAAAAGAGTCAGCACAAGCTGGATGAAGCTGTGGGCTCCTTTATCTTCCAGAAATCCGCACACATGGAGCGGAGTTTATGAGGGTTTTTTTAACCCGGCATTCAAACACTTCCCAGTTCACAATCCTGGCTCCATCGAGTTTGCCAGAGCTTCAAAGTGCTGTTGGCAGCTTTTCCTGAGCTGGGATAAAACATCTTACCCAGGGGAAGCAAAAGCTGAGTCATTTTTAACCCCAAACAACATTCACTGATGTGGTCATCTTGTTAGTCATGGAAATCCCGTGTTAGCTCTGTTTGTGCTTCTTTCAACACTTATTAACCAAGGAGCGAGGAGGTTTTATTTTAAACTGCAGAAGATGTTTATCCTCTCTAGGGCCATGACAATCAGTTACATGGCTTATCCATCATTCCAGAGAAAGGAAAGGATTTTGAGAAACTCCCCAGGCAAGTTAATTTTTAAAGCTGTAGGAGGGAGAGGAGAAAAGAAAACAAAACACCACCAAAGCCACTGGCGCACAAAGCCCCAAAGAACCCTCTGATGACACAGGGACCGTGCCAGCCGCCTCCAGACCCTGAGCCTGCTACTCCCCTCAGGCACTGGGAGGATTTCCTTGGGGTAGGAATGGCCACCTCTCCAGAGAGAAACAGCCACTCCCACGTCTAAAAGCACCAAGCAGAGCAGAAGGAATTAGAAATTTTCCTTAGAAACCAAATTCCGTGAATGATGGATGTAAGCAGGCTCCAGTCCCAGCCCAGTGCTGGGGGGGTGAGTGTCCTCCTGGCTGGCAGGCCTGGGAGCTCAGCTGCATTCCCGGGCACTGGGTGTCCTGTGCCACAGGACTGAGCCCACATCAGGGGCAGCAGCTGATCAGGCGCAGGTGACAGAGATGCACCGGCCCCAGCAGCGCAGCCACGGCTCCGTGTGCCTCCGTGCCTGCCTGCTGCCTGGGAAGCCATGGGCTGGCATGGGATGGGATGGGCCCACTCTGGTTTGTGTCCTCCCCAAGCCACCTCCTCCCCCGCAGGGACATGCAGTCAGGTGCCGGTGACAGCTCCCACGGCAGCCCCAAGACGTTGCTTCTTAGTATTTTGTGGAACAAGTGGTATTGCTTTCAAAAGGTTATAAAAACATATGCCTGAAGAGAATGTCGGGAACTTGGGTATTAATCTCCCTTAATTCAAAGAGCACTCAAAATAAGTGAGACAGAAATACTGTCTGGGGTGAGAAGATGCCAGAGGTCAGATTGTGCACCACTAGCTTGGGTCAAGTTCAGAAGAAAAATAATTCAGCACAAAGAGTAACAGTGCAGTGCAGTATTGGCCTGTCCCTGGCTGAGCAGCCGCTCCCCTCAGGGCTTGCTGCCCCTGCCTGCAGTGCTGCCCCCAGCACCACCGCTGCACCGAGTATTGCTCTCGCCCAATCCTTCCCCATAAAGCACGTAATTTGAGTTTGTTTTGACTTTGCAGGATACCTGTAAGAGCAAGACATTTTGGACACATTTTCCAAGGCTTTTTATATCCAACAAAAAAAACCCCACAAACACAAGCATGTTCCCTGCAGGGGATCGTGTTGCCACCTCTGTAGTTCACCCTTCCGATCCAGGTAGTTGTTCCAGTCAGAAAATTAAAACACAAAAGCACACGGAATTATCTGATTAAAACAAGTTTCATTTAACAAATTATATTAAGAATACAGACTGAGTTATCACACAATGAAACTTCCCTTTGTAAAATACAGGAGGGTCATCTAAAATAAATATAAAACATAGTAACATTCATAAGATTAATGCACAGTAAAATCACTTTCAGTAACCCAACCATCTTAGAAAACCACTTTGCAACTGCATAAAAGGTTTCTCTCTGCCATTTGTATGATGACATTTAAATCTGTTGCTGTTAGGAAACAATTTCACAACAAATGACCAGAATATCCAAAGTGTTTGGTTTCCCTGTGGTGAATGAACCGAGCAGCACCTCACTGAGCTTGTTTGTGAGCAGAGGAGCAGCCTCTCCTCCTTTCTGCACCACAGCCCGGGCGATAAGGCTCGGGATGGCTGACACCAGCCCGCTCGGCTGCCCCGCTGCAGGGGGGATTTCTGCTGCTGGGAGGGACTCCCGGCTGTTCGACAAGGCTCCAAGGCTGAGGTAATTATTTGGATGTAGCGAGGTGCGCCTGCCCTTTGGGAGGAGCAGGAACAGCTCTCGGGGCTCTTGGGGCCGCCATGGGAGAGTGGCCGTGGGCACAAGTGGGGAGACAGACCCAAAGTACCTGGGGAGCAGCAGGGAGGTGAAAGCCAGCATGGAACTGGCCAGCTCTATCCCGTTTTCCCTCCTCCCAGATTTCAGGCCCCACAGAAGAGGAGGTGCCATGGCCTGTGGAGGCAAGCCCTTGCCACTAGCACCTACCTGGCATGTGCAGCACCCACGACAGGAGTTCTTCAGGCTTGGCAGCATGTGGGTCCAGTATGGAGAGCTCAGGACACTGAGGGGGCAGTGCTGGGTGTGAAACCAAACAAGCCCAATGCTACAGACTACCAACAACCTCTCACTGCACAGGAGGCTCCCAGGAAACCTCCAACAAACACTGTGGGGACACGCAGGGACAGTCACAGGAAAAGTCTGACACAGTTTACTCTTATGGAACTACAGATACGAGGTGCTCCCATAAGGGAAGACACCTGCTACAACTATTCACACTTGAGTTTTATCACAAAGTTCACACTCTACATCACTTTCTGGACTAACTTCTTGCCTTTCCATGATTAACACAGCAGACAGCACAGCCTGGCCTGGGTGGCCACGAGCCACCTCGGCACACGACCAGCTTCTTGCCGTGAGGAATCCAGGAGGCAGCGTGTCACTATGAATTCACATCAGAAGGTGTATTTTACAGTAAGAAAACCCCTCACTGCTGCTTTTCTGTCTCTGTTGCAGACGTACAATAATTTGGCAAACTAACTTCTCCATCAGCCACAAGATTAAACTACCTAGAGACCAGTTTTGTTCTACAAATTCAGGCAAGGTAGCCAAGAACATCTGGTAAAGCTCTGGAAATTCACTTCTGTTGCTTTCCACTGACTCCTCCCCTCCCCTTATGCTCCAGAAGGCTTCTCCACAGCCAGACAACATTCACATCAGACTCTCTGAACATTTATTGCCTGGGCCAATTCTTCCACAGTCACCTCTTGGCCAGGGAGGAAGATGCAGAGAGATGCTGATACTGGCCATGGCACGTGCCAGCATAGAGGGCTCACTGTAAGGATGCAAGGACCAGCCTTGCAATGAGCTGCCATGAGTACAAAAGTTATGGAACAGCCAATAAAACCTTCCCATGGAAATGCTGACCTGACACTCCGGATCTCGGGAATTCAGCAGTGCAATAAAAAAAGCTTCCTCTGATCAGTGGACTGAGAAGCTGACACAGTCAACCACCCTGCACCGTGTCTTGCTGTGCTTCCAAGCACTGGCTCCGAGCCCTCTCCCTTTTGGAATTGCCTACTTTTCCAGCCTGTGGTTAGCAGGGCTGAGGGCTCAGCTGGCTCTCAGCAGCTGCAGCTTTTTGTTCAAAACACCTTGATTGTGTTTGCCCCACAGGAACTGCATCTGTCCTGTCTGTGCATTTGGAACAGGCTGTCCCTGCAGTGCCGTGGTGCAGGACCACAGTGTGGACAGCAAACCCATCTCTCGAGGTTCTTTGCAGGTGAGTCCCGAAGAAGCTTTGCTGGCCCAGTGTTAGAGAGGGAGAAGTAAGTATACCATTACCCCCTGAAGATGCAGATGCCTGTCCCAGCCGCATGTCCTGCCAGTGTTTCAAGTATCCAGTGTTTCCTGTAGGTCACTGCAGAGCAAGCTGAGCTCGTTATCTCCAAGAAGGCCGAGCAAACCTAGCTGTTGGTGTAAGTATTAAAGCACTGATTTTCTCTTACACAAGGGACTCGAAGCTCTGCACCCATTTTCCCAGCCATAGGCACTCCCGGTGCCAGGGAGTGTGGCACTGAGCGTGGGGCTCGGCGGCGCTCAGAACCTGCTCCTCCCTGAGCCCCCTGGCCGCAGTGCAGGCAACCCTGCCTTCACACAGGCAGAGGTGGCTCGAGGAGGGGCTCCTGGCGGCTGTCTCTCCATCTCCCAGTGGCAGGCACTGCCCCTGGAGCTCTGCAGACTGTGCTGTGCCCTGTGCTAGTCCGCAGGCCTCGTTCCTCCACCATGAACAGGGAAGGTCAGCTCTCGTCCCACAGCTGTGAGGAACGCACCGCTGCAGACGGCTCCTGCCTACCTGCCGTGACCACTGAGCCACAGGAGAAGCTATAAATGGATGTCACAGAAAACTACAGAACAAATTACAAGCAGAAAAATAGAAAGACAAAAGATGGATGAGATGGGCACAGCACTACGGCGTAGAGTGGATTTGAACTTGAAGTGAACCTGAGCCGAATGACCAAGCCGCCATGGTATGTTCATTTGTCGATGTCGGCATCATCAATCTGGCCTTTGTGAAGCCTGGCAGTGAGATCTGGCTTTTCTTCACTGCAGGATAAATAACAACTAAAAATGGTAGGCAAGCTCCAAGTAAACGAGCACTTCCAGGGGGTCACCCAAGGGCTCCAGAGCTGGTGCACAGCTTTAACTCTCTTGCCCAAAAACACACATGCAACCAAATTGGCCTCTGCTCTCCAACCACATGGCCACTCTACAGAGGCAGCTCCAGAAAATTATTTACCTGATTGGAAGAAGCTGAAGCAAAGATCTGGACTCAGTTTGTCCCGAATGTCACAGTATTTTGTGCTCTTTATCCCAGCAGTACACTGTGGTGCCTTAAAACCAGAAATGAATCTTTGGACAAGAATTATTTTACTTATGTACAAATAAAAAATATCAGCCGACAGTACAAAAGCTGCTGTTAGTCACCATTCTGTGCCGCTAGCAAATGCCAGATCCATCCAAGTGAGTGCAAAGTGGGTCGGGGCACACGTACGACCCAGGCTGAGAGCAACAACACTGTTACTGTTACCATGGCAATTGCATTTTGGTGGGGTCAGGGAATCAGTATTTTACAATATAAAAAATTGTACGTTTTAACACTTACTCAAAAATTGCCACTTTGCTGCCATGATGTATCTACAGCAGAGACTTGAAGGAGCAGCACAGTCAGATGGGCACTTGTAAATAACTTATTACAGTAACGGACTTCTCCAAGACATGCATTTGGCTCGGGAGCGAGCCCAGTCAGCGGTCACAGGGAGGCAGAGGTCAGGGTTTAATGCATCCCACTCTCATCCTGTGCCATGTCAGTGTTCAGTGCTTCCTCATGAATGCCCAGGAAACAGGCACATCTCTTTTGTTTTAGCAGCTAGCGGGGAACATGTTAGAGAACTGTCTCAATGACGGGCAGGTGATGGCATTCCAGTTGTCAGCGGGGCCCTGCCTCCACAGGCAGCTTGGCTGGGATCAGTGGGGCACGGCCAGGGTCTGCCTGGGTGACACTGCCAGCATCCATCCAGAAAGAAACAGGGGATGCTTGCTGCCATAGATCCATATGGACAGGTGGACACCCTGTGCAAAGCAGAGGTGCTTCATCTCAGGACCTGCAGTGCACCTCAGGCACTCCGCCTGCCCTGCCATGGCTCCTCCAGCCTACAGCAAATCCAGTGACCACAGTGGATCTGGGACTGATCCCAGCCACAGCAGAACTTCTGTGCTGAAGACCTTGCTGTGCCAGACCTTGGCAGAGGGATTGGCATTCACTGCAGCTCAGTTCTGCACTGGACTGAGTGCTGCAGGAGCCTCCTGCTGCAAGGTGTCAGAGCCAAGCAGCTCCACGGCAGCTCATGTGGCAGTACCCAGCCATGCCTTTTATAGTTCCTTTTAGGGCTATGATTTCTTGATGCTCCGCAAGCTCCTGGCTGTGTTTCCAGAGGTTTGCTACAGCTCCGGATTCCGTGACTGTCCTGCAGCAGGGCTACAAAGTGGGGATGAGCAAGGGGCTGCGTCAGGCTCCCAGTGCTGTACTCACGTGGAGAGGGGTCTGCAGCAGCGGGGGGCGGGGGTAGGGGGCAGCTGCCGAAGGGTGGCGCGGTCCCAGCGCGTGGAGCGGCGTGTGCAGGGGGTGGTGCAGCGCAGGGTGGTGGCGGTGGCCGGACACGCGGAGGCCGGGCTGGTTCCATCGCTGTGTCCCGTGTCCTGCTCAGTAGTATGCACGCACACCCGCTCCGGCGCCGCGGGCCCCTCAGGACGGCGGGACCGGCGGGGCCCGGGGGGGGGCTGGGGGCAGGCGG